>APFE031229871.1:0-47406 GCA_000404065.3 Pinus taeda
CACCCTGAACCTTGTATCGTCAGATTGTTTTCACCTCCAAAATCATTTGCTTCGTTCCATGTCGTTGATGTGGGATTCATTAAGGCGCTCCTGCGATGTGTCACTTCTTGTCGACATCAACTCATTATCCAAGAAGTTGACTTAGGAACAACCCTTTCAGTACTTTGAAGCTTGCATGCCTCAATGGCAAGTTTCTCACTTTCGACAACAGGTTTACATCAATGGCCTTCGACCGCGAAATTTTACGTGGTGTTCGAGGCCAAGTCCTTTTTCACACCACGTGAATTGTACTGTAGTACCTTGAGGTTCATTGTCATTATTGGTGATTCATCTCGCACCTGTTAACAACTCACATCGTTGGCTGGTAATCAGGTGATGTCTTTCCATGTTTGACTCCAGAACATTTTTCACATGGATCAACTTGTACTCCGAGTGAACATTGAATGAGTTTTGAAGACCCCGGATCTAGTTTCATTCATTCGAGCTGCGATATATTCAGGAATATAAAGACATCAAGTGTACATCATTGCCGAACAGATGATCATCCAAATCAAAGGATGATGAGTCCAAATCATCAATCTACCACATAGACAATTGTCTGTCCTATGTACATGAAAATGAATTTATAAAGCTGAGCATGGGAATGCCCACCTCAGCTAGATCATTAAAAAATGTTGTCAAAATAATGTATTGTATTGTATCTTATTACAGGTCGCCTCCTAGCTCGAAAAAACTTCAAATCCTCATAGTAAAGCATTTCACCTGACATCAAAAAGATTAACGACCTCATGCTTTAGGGGGCAACTGTTATAGACATTTTTGGGCACTTCAACCCCAATCCTAAATGTCCATAAAATGAGGGCTCCTAAGTTCCTAAAAGCGTTGCTTCACTGCTTAAAGGAACAAGGTCAGCTGATTACATCATCTCCCAGAAGTTCTCCACTAAAAACTACTCATAAATGGTTAAAACTGGACCATACTGAAAACTCAGTGCATAGGGTGCGAAGCATATCACCTTCCTAGTGTATGGGGTGCGATGCATACTGAATGGCTCCTCTGTAGGGTGCGATGGTCGGGAATGGACAAACGAAAAGGAAAAAATGCAAGGTGGAAGATCATGGAATCTTCCAAAAGCTTCCCCTCTGACACTTGCCTCTCTGTTTTCGACCAGGGATGAGTAAGAGATCATCATTCTCCAAGTGGAAGCAGGAACTATCAGATAGAGGACACTAATAAAGACCCCAGAAGATGACTCACCTCCCTATAATCATCTATATATGGATCCCTCGTCACAGAGATCCAGAGGCTGGATTTTTGTATCTTAAAGAGAAGTGTTGTTGGTTTTCTGGTGTACATTCATAGTGTTGGGTGATCTAAGCTTTACTTGAGGTGAAGAAGGGCTTTCTAGCTGGAGGATGATGCTGGTTCAGAACATATGGTTGTAATCCTCTTGCTACTTTTCATCTTAATAAAGCTATTCAAGTTTTCATCCATATTCTTGTATGTTTACTTATATATGCATTTGTATGGTTAACACACATCTGGTCCTGTGTTATTTATGAATATCGATCTTTGTTCTTCGATAGTAGTATGTTGTTGTGATTCCACAGGTTCTCTTTGAAGCTGGGCAGATGAAGAAGAAGTGGCAAAGCTCTATCAGGAAGGAGAGGAAATCAAGCGCAAGACTAAGGTTGGTCTCCTTGGATCCCCTCTTGTCCATTTTCATAAAGGAAAACGAAAGTAGACTTTACTTGTTTGTTTCTAAGATAGCTACCGGTCTTAGTGGGAATAGCAGCATCCGAGTGGACACTATTCCCAGTAACAAGAAGGAGCATCATCAAATTCCTTTCCTTTATCAGGAACTTTAGATTTATAGTCCCTTTGTAGTGCCTTTCCTTTCCGCATTTCCAGCACACCACCTTTACAGGTTTTCTTGGAGATTTAGATCTTCCTCTAGATTTAGACCTCCCACTTGATGACTTATTTTTGTTTATATTCTAGGACTGTCCTCTTATAAACAAGGCATCACCATTCTAGCTCTCCATATTTTTCTGTCTCATTTCCTTCGTCAGCAAGGATGAGACTATTTCATCAAATTGCAAGGCAGTTGCATTGCTACCTATTGCAATAACCAGACTATCCAATGAATTTGATAGAGAAAACAACAAACTAATGCACATATTTTCGTCTGAAATTTTAATATCAACAGATGATAACTGACTTACCACAATATTAAATGCGTTCAGATGCTTTGTCACCGAGTATCGATCTTTCATCCTTAGGTTATACAACTTTTTCCATAGGAACAGTTTATTCACCAGAGACTTAGATTGGTATAAAGTCCCTAACTTGTTCCACAAAGCCTTCACCGTAGCTTCCCCTGATACATTTAGCAATGTTGAATCTAAGACACACAATTGTATTGTGCTCTTTACCTTTCGATCCAACTTCATCCATCCTTCATCGAACACTCCCGTTGGTTTAGTACCTGAATCTACTGCAATCCATTGAACTTTATCCACCAACATATCCTCCATCTTGAGTTTCCATAACTCAAAACTCTAACCATTAAATTTCTTGATCTCTATCTTTCCACTGGTCGCCATCCTCTTTCACCACCAGAATCGATCCTACAGATCTCCCACTGAACAGGGTCTGTCAAAAGCTCAATCGAAACCCCTCGGCAACAAAGGCATCCCCTTGAAGCCAAAACAACTCTGATACCAAATGTAGGTTTTAACCCCATACAGAAATTACTTACATATGAATTCTACAACACAGAAAATAAACAATGTGAGAGCATAACACATATACATAGAGATTTTCCCCTGTATCCCAAAACCGAGACTACCAGCTTGATTTTTCATTATGCTGCTTTCAATGTTACAATACATATTTATACATGCCGAAGCATCCAATACCATGGACCGAAAACCATCCCGTCCAAAACCATTGAACAAAAACCATCGCGTCCAAAACCATGTGCGAAAAACATGCACAAAACTATAGGTAGGTCCACCCAATCTAATATAGGGTTCAAAACCAAAATTTTCCGGGGCGATAGAGTGGGCTTACCTACACCTCTCAAACCCCTTGTGACTCCCCTCTCTACGCAATCGACGCAACGAAGGGGGGGCTCCACCCCCCTTCTAACCCCTCGGTTAACTACGTGGGCTAGTCATGGAAAGAATATAACACAACCCAACATTCTCCCACTTGTTTTTTTCTTTCCACAAGGAGCCACAAGAGAGCATAGTCATTTATCCAGCCTTGCAACAGCCATTGTTTCTCTACACCAAGAGAACTACTCAAGGTTGACAGATTTTGCCAATGCATCTGCAATATTATTCAAAGTGTCCACCTTTACGAACAACACCTTTTTTTCTTTTATCATATCCCTCACAAAGTGATACTGAACATAAATGTGCTTTGTCTTTGAATGATATGCAGGGTTCTTTTCCAAGAAAATTTCACTTTGCTTGTCACAGTCTATCCTTATAGCTCCCTATACTAACCCCATACTTGAACACAATCTCTGTAACCAAACTGCTTCCTTGCTTGTCTGAGTGGCTACCATGTATTCTACCTATGTAGTTGATAGTCCCACTATAGATTGTTTCTTACTCATCCAACTGACTACACCTCCAAATAGGATAACACATACCCACTTGTAGATCTTCTCTGATCCAGATATCCAACCCAGTCTGCATCAGCAAAGCCACAAATATCCAACACTCTATCCAATCCTGGTCTTCCTTGGTAGCACAAACCATAATCATTAGTGCCATGCAAATACTTGAAAACCTACTTCACTGTTGTCCAGTGCTCCTTCCCTGGTTTTGACATAAACCTGCTCAATACTCCCACTACATGTGCAATGTCTAGTCTAGTACAGACCATCGCATACATCAAGATACCAACTGCACTTGCATATGGAACACGAGACATGTCCTCTTCCTCTTCTTGTGTCTTGGGACACTGTTTAAAAGATAACTTTACACCTACAGGAATAGGAACCTTCACCGATTTATGTTGAGCAACGGATCCCCCCATAGCATGTTTTTAGGGCTTAAAGCCCGTGCTTTTCTCAATGTAATGTAAAGACCTTACAAAATGTGGGCACAGAGCGCGAGAGTCTAGGGTTGTCCGCCCTGAAATAATGTAATTTAATATAGAATGTGTCAACCTACCCAGGGTCCGTGGACCATGGGTTTGTATAAATAGAGCGAGGCTAAGTGTAAAAGTTAGTCTAAGTATGAGCTTTGAGAAGTAATATGGGGTTTTGAATGAGGAATTCATTTTGAGTCTCTAAGTTTGAGTCGTGGGTTGTAGTAGGAGGTAAAGGCTCCACAACTGTGTGCGCAGAGGCCTAATAGAGTCCGCAGTTGTGTGCGCGGACCCCTGCAGCGGAGTGTGTAGGGAGGAGATGGGATTGTATCTAAATAGAGGATTAATAAAAGATAAGTTGATTCTGAAATACTGTGTGTTATACTCCTGGTATGTTTATGCATCTCTTTATGGTTTTATAATTGTGCGCACTTTCTATGAATGTTCAATAATTAATGAGAATATTGGGTATATGTAATTAAGTTAAGATCTATAATAATAGCATAGTAAGGGTAAAGGATCTAGAAAACACCTCTTCTTGCTCCTTATAGAGCTACATGGAAACAGTCGCACAAGCTACGAAGGACAGACAACTGTGCGAAGCAACGCAAGCACGCGGGATCGGTTCGCGAACTTCCCAGACTTCATCAAGACATCCCTAGGATGCTAGAACTTGGTTCCAACACCCTCCCATACTACCTCAGGTGAGACCTTAGTCCATGCACTACAGATTGTTGCCGAAAGGGCCGGTAATACTGGGATTTGCTTGGCTAAACTCACTGTTGAACCTGGATTAGGCCCCACGTAGCCAACAAATGGTTCCGTTGTCGGGACCAAGATTTGCCTAAGGGATGTTTGATGTTGTGCCATTGGAAGAGTGGTTGGACAAAAAGCTTCACGAGTCCATGACACAGGAAAACAAAACTCCACTGATGTCCGAGAAGAGGTGGCTAGATCGTTACGTATATACATAAATCCATGAGATCTTCTTCATGTCCTTCCCTTCTGAAATATATGAGTGGATCACGAGGTTATCCGACAGCCAGGGAAGGTATAAGCTTGATCAACCGATAGTGTGAACTCCAGAATTAGTGTGCAAACTAAAGACATCAGAATATAAGATTGCACAAGCTATGGACCATTGGCTTGACCGAATAATAAGGGGTTTATCACTAAGTTTGCAATAGACACGAATGTGAGCTACAACAAAGCAGAACAATGTTTTCTCAAGGGACCGCGAGGTAGGTACATTAAATCCCTAAATACCTAGATTGAGATGTTGTTATGTGAGAAACAGGGGATGCAAATTCATTAATGTTTGGAACAACGCAGAGTGGAAGAATCTACAAAGGTAGTGGGGAATTAGGAAATAGCCCTTTGATTTCACCTTCATGAGAGAGCGAGGAAGAGCTCGCTTGGGTCTCTCCGAAAAGTGCCGTCAATTTGATAAGGCATCGCATTACGTAGTTACCACCTCCACTTACGACACCACCCATTTCACCTCCTTCACCTACATCTTCACCCACCCCACCTCCACCAACACCGCAGTTCAGCATGGCTAGCATGATCAAGCTACCCATATTAAGAGGAGTGGGAAATGAGGATCCGGATCAGTTCTGGTTCGTGGTAAGAGCAGTGTGGGAAGCACAAGGGGTCACGGATGACAACATTAAGAAAGATACATTGGTGAGGGTGCTGCAAGATCATGCGTTGACATGGTATATCAAGAATTCCAATGATCACCCAAATGCAAGAATAGTAGAGATCTAGAATGCGCTAAACAGAGAATTTAGTCGGCCAAAATCAGAGACACAGTCAATCATCGGATTTAAATAGATCCCGATGCTTCTAGGCGAGACCCCATGGGATCTGGATCAATGGTTGAAGAGTACGATCCACGAGGCTAATATGATTGTCACAGATGTGCAACGCCACGCATGGTTTGTGGCATCCTTGACACTACACTTGAGAACAACGTTGTGACAACAGAAGATTTCAACCTAGGCTGAATCGTTGGGAATGGCAATGAAGTTGCATGAGACCCCGATACAAGACCCTGGGTTGGGAGTTCAACAAATCCATGTGCAACTACAGAATATATGCTTGGAGATGCAGGGTTTGAATCAAAATAGAGCACCGCTTCCAAAGGTGCATGATGAAGTATGTAGTGTAAAATGCAAAGGTTAGGGCCATGACAAGGATCATTGTCCATTATTCGCGAGCTGCTTCGCAGGAGGGGGACCGATGTCGTTGAGACTAGAAGCACAGGCAGGGCCGAGTACGACACCTGTGTTATGGTGCACGATCTGTCAGGTAGGAGGAAAGCACATGATGGACAATTGTTATCTGTTGCAGAAGTATACATAGACTCCACAACGACTATGTTGTAATTTCTGTAGGTTGATGGGCCACGAAGAGCGTACTTGTCGCAGCTATGAGTTAATGATGGAGTGAGCCCCAACTTATAGAATGCAGATATAAACACAAGGCCTCAACCCATCTGCGGGGATGGCATGCGCTGGATTTCAGGGATGAGGTCAAGGACGAGGAGGAATGGGGCCAGGAAGGGGCCGCAGATAGTTAATCTATTACAAATGAGGAGGACCAAGACACTATGCCCGTAATTGTACTAATCCAATGGGAATGTCTTGTTCATATTGCGATCAATTTGATCATGAAATGATAGATTGTCCTACGTTAATAACACAGATGCATGAGAAAGTGGTACTCTAGTCCCCTCTGACTCAAAATATCCAAATGATAAAATCTGAACACTGCGACAAAGACCCCAACGTGAACATGATGCTTAGAAGTGGTGTGACCATAGGGGAAGATAAGGGGAAGTTGCTTGAGAAAGATACATGGGTTCACAAGGCTCCTAGAAAGGAACCTGAGTTTGACTTGGAATGCGTAAAGGAGATGTTCATGGAAGCTAAGAAGAGCTTCACGAAGGCCTCTACTTCAGGTAATAAGGATCAACCAGAGCCAAGAATGGATCCTTCTATACTTAATACCTTTTTAGAGACATGCATGATGCTGCTACACGATAATAGGGTAGTTAAAGGACTACAAGAGATGAACACTAGGTGCGCAGGGTTGGGTGAACCACGCGTAGTCTGGAAAATGGGAAAGCATACATTGTGCACAGGAAGGGAGATGAGATTGATGGCACAGATTGGTGAATACGATATGGATTAGGTAATCTTGGACCTGGGATCTGACGCGAATGTGTTACCTAAGCAGACATGGGAATGCATGGGTAGGCTTGCATTACAGTGGTTCCCTATTCAATTATGAATGGTGAACCAACAGAAGATTTTTCCCATTGGGAGGTTGCAAGGGGTAACAATTGATATCGAAGGCGCGAGCATGTAGATGGACTTTGAAGTGATAGAGATTGTTGATGACAAAAATCCTTATCCCACATTGCTAGGAATAGACTGGGCCACTGATATGAATGGAGTCATCAACCTGAAGAAGTGGAAGATGATATTCAAGAAAAAGTCCCTATGCGTAGTAGTTCCGCCAGATCTAGCCGAAGGAGCACACTACACTGAGCCTGTGCATGACGATGATAGCAACGATGACATTTACCAGATAACAGTGCAAGACTAGGATCGGGTGAACTTGACTGCAGATGGGAGAAACTCATGGGAATGCGACAGTTCCTATACTTCAGATTTAAATGAAGAAGTAGAATGCTGACAAAACCGGTTGCACGAAGTGGCAACGCTAAATTGCAACATGATGATTAGATCACTGCAGTGCGTGACGACAGAAGAAAGGGAACTGCCAACATATGATGGGGTAACAACGGTGGATGAATTCTTAGACAAATTTGAAAGTGCAGTACTGGAACAAAAGCGGTACGATGCACTAGAATGGGCATTGCACGCGACACCCACATGATGGTGAAGTACACATCAAAAGACTACTGGAAATTGGTGCGAATGTAGAAGATGGATGCGCTTATAGTTTGGGAGTCCCTAATGTTGAACGAGAGTCGAGCAGCCAGGACAACGCTATTTGCACGCCCACCTTTGTTGATGGGTGCAGACGTGTGCTGTGCAAGCACATCCTAGACTAAGGATCGACACTTAGAACCAGCTGCAGCAGCAGGAAAAGCACCGCGCATTGCAAAAGTTCCACATAGAAGCATTCAAGAGGGTATGCGAGATCTTGAATAAGGTTCACCAGGCCAGACGGAGTGATTGGGACCAGCGCATACCAGTCGTTCAATGGGCCTCTAGGGCCATGTAAAAGACTTCAAGTGTGTAAATGATCCTAAAAATGACGGGCATAGTCGAGGCCATAGGTTTGGGAGGAAGGAATCCTCACATAATTGGAACCAGCTGTAAGGACCAGGATGAAGGAATTTTGCCACTATGCGAGGCCAAACATATGCAGATTTAGGAAGCCATTCGGCAAGGGCACTTGAAAGTTTGCGAACTCGAAGATGATTGAGAATGGTTGAGGAAGAAAAGCAGGATCTTGGATGAAGAAATCAACAAACTGGAAACCGAAATTACACAGACAAGCCACGTTGAGAAACTAATTCCAAAAGAACAAAAGGTAGGTAGCCACACTACTGCATTGGAAGGATTTGGGGTTTTGCTACCATGGTTGTGGCCGCACCTCACTAGACAAAGGAATTGGGGGAGCACACCATGTAAAGAAGAATGAAAAGCACTGACTAACATCAGGGTAATTGCGGGCTACCCAGGGACTAGGATGGAAGGTGCAGGGAAGCCTTGCACGGGTGGAGTAACCACTTGACTATACGTAGAGAGCACAGTATCAACGCTCCAAGCAGTTGGAAGAGAGCACGGAACTATAAAAGAGTCTGTATGGAAGCGACATGATAGGAGAACTGTGCACAGGGCCAGTCTATCCTAAAGGTCGCACTCGTGCATGGGAGGCCATGCTGTCGCACAGGTAAACTGGGAAGTGACCATTGGGGTCATTGTTCATGATAAGATATCCCATTTAAGACAACAAGGAGTAGGCGGTGGGAAATTAAGACATGACCTCAGAACTTGATTTGAAACGATCTGCTGCCAATATGGCATTAATGAGCCAAAGGAAGGGGGAACGGTCGAATTTGAATTTCGACAGGCCTATAAATCCCAGATGGTCTTCCACCGAACAACCGTTGGCATCTTGGGAATTTAGTTATTGCGTATGGACTTTACAGCTTTAGAAGCTTTGAAAGAAAGTTCAGCGTTTGAAGCATTGCCGAAAGAGACACAAGACCTTCTGAGCAGAGCAATGTCGATCACCAAGGAAGCTGCACCAAGCCCTAAGTCACTGGTGGGGGATGCGTCAGAAATTCCAAAATCACCCCCAACGCTGAGGACTATAAAGGACCTGCATGGAGTAGGACCAGTCCGTATGTCTCCGTGCAACTTGTGGTTTGGTAAGCTATCTATGGAGAAGAAGTGAAAAAAGGTTAATATTGAGAGTGATGATGAGGAGCAGGATTTCCAGGCATTCTTAGAAGAGATTGAACCAGAGGTAGAAATGGAGGAAGGCATCCTGCCAGTACACGCCACAGCAAAGCTTCGCAAGTATATCCCTCTGCGAAAAGGGAGGGTAAAAGTACCTAAAGATTTGGATGTCGTTAAAAGTGCACTCAAAATCCTGTTGCTCCCAAAGGGAATTCTATTTGAAGGTTCAGCTATGGGCTACATACCCATGATGAAGTTTGAAGAATGGGACCTCGTGTATAGTAAAAAGTTCCCTCATTTAGAAAATAACCAACTAATGAAACAAAGCAAGGAGGGTGCAGTTATAGCACTGCAACCACAGAAATGGCTGCACGGGGTGGAAGAGGTTAGACTACTCAACCTCCTATGGATTCCACACTTTCATCAGGCACCAATCACAATATTTTTCATTAGGCAATTGCTTTACCTGGTGCACGATGGGTACTTGTGGCTGGAGGAGCCCATTCTCATCACGATAGAGCTTATTCATAGGATTTCTTGGCTTCCCTGTACAGGAAGGGACCCTTCGAAAATAGTTGGCACAAGTGGAGACTTGGCGATTGCAGAGGCAATGAAAAAGAAATATAAGTTGGAGAAAAAGTAGAGGGGTTACGTTATTACTAGCATTCAAGACAAAGGAGTTTGAATCGCTACCCAGTTGCTGGCAGGAAAAGTGATGAGAAAATGTCATGGCAACGAGGTACCAACAATGGTCATCGCACTGGCCGAGCAATGCAAAGAAGGGGTATGGTTCAACTGGGCACAGTTCCTCTACAAGGAGTTCTTGACTAACTGCAGGGAGGCCGAAGATTAGGGTAAGAACTTCCAATATGCATGGTTGCTCTTATCCATCTTGTTGGTTGCAGAAGAATTACCTGAGAATAGTCAGTTTCCTCCCCTTGACCAAGACTTGCCAGAGGCAGCAAAATACGTGTCGCTCTAGGCGACAAGGCACGCCACGTGCATCCGCGAGATCAAGATCTTCTGGATACTCATGGAGGCAAGCATACAGATGGGGATCAGCAAACAACCCCGCCTATCCCCCATGGTATACGACAGTCTACAAAGCTTTGCAGACTTTAAAGCCAATATGCACAAGGTGTATATCAGGGCGCGGAAGGATCCGGAGTAGAAATGGACCACACTCCCCTTCAGTGGAATTGATGACGTTGTTTTCGCGGTGCTCGATTCATGGCCAATGGAATGGCGCACACCAGATCTGGTGGTCTGTAATGAGACGATGATTAAAAAATAGAAGGATGTCGCTAAGCTGCTAACATAATATAAGCGGAAAGAGTAGCTAGTTGCAGAAGTACAGGCTTCCCGTGAGGCAGCGAAGGCCACCACGAAAAAGGCAGCAGCATCATCAACATTTGAGGCAACCATGATGCAGGGAGGAAGAGGCCCAGACCTAACCACAGGACAAGGGACAGATGACATGGCGGCAGGCGCGGACCCACACAGATCATCAATAGAGCTAAAGCGGCCACACAGCATGGAACAGACAGGACCCAGGAAAAAGACCAAGGCTTCCAAATTAGATGGGGAACCTATTACATTGACTAAGGGTGACCTATACGACATCGGTGACACAGTTCACGAGGTCACCAGGGAGGTGCTCCAGGAAGCAATGATGGAGTAGCAGAATATGTTGGGGGCGCTCAGGGCGCAACTCCAGGAATTTCAAGTGCGGCCCCCATAGTAGGGAATGGTAGTCGTCTATGGGGCTACAGGTACATCAGCAACAGAGCAGTTGTTGTGGGCCAAAATGGCTAATACTATCGCGCTGCTAGAAGGAGCATTGATAGTTGACAACACGGAGGACAGAGCTGCGGTAGGTAGCCTCAAGGGACTTGGCCTAAACTTGGCTGCCCTTCTGCGAGAAATATTATACTAGTTGCAGGATGGTGTGACAACAGAGCTCCGTGCTAGAGAAGGACGCGCAGTATAGATGCTCAATGAACAACGAATCAACATCGAGAAATTGAGCCTCCAACATAATGAAGCAGTAGCGCAGACTCAGCAGTTGGAGCAAATTGTCGAGGAAGCATGTCGCCGCATCCCTGAGCTAGAGATTGCAACAGACTTAGCAGTAGGTATGCGGATCCACAAATTAGCTAGTGGATTTCGCAAGGCAAAGGAGGAAGCAATGAGGATCCAGCTAGACCTCAACCTATAGATCGCGGAACTGTGACTGAAGGCACAACCCTCTACACCCCCCGAAGTCAAAGAGCAGTGCCATCGAGCCATTCAATCGGGGTTGGAAGCAATAGAGCACGCCATACAGGATTGCATGGGCTTGTTAGACAAGTCACTCTTTACCCTCACTTCACTATAGGAAGACCCAACACTAGAGTGTTTAGAGATAGAAGCACAGGAGTTGCAGCAGGCCTATGATAATGTCCGGGGGACCACACAGACGGTTGCCCTTACTCAGTGACTGGCTAAGATGAGGTAGGCCCAGGCTCTAAAGGAAAGGGTGGATGCCACATGTCAGAAAGAAGTAGTGCTTAAAGTATGCATCGAGCCTTGGCTCGAGGAAGCATTCACGGTCACCGCCAAGATCGAGGGAAAGCTGGCATAGATGCAGGGCATATATGCACTCAGGCAAGGAATTGCACCTAACAATGAGGCATCGGAGATATGCGCACAACTAATACAATGGATAACAGACGAATGTGTTGTGGACGTGCAGAGGTTGCTGGATGGACTCCGACAAACATCACCGCACCAGCCGAGTGACTTGGGATAAGTCACGATGATTGTGTTGGGGGCCTGTTGGGCAGTAGATCCCCCCATAGCATGTTTTTAGGGCTTAAAGCCCTAATTTTGGTTAATGTAATGTAAAGACCCCACAAAATGCTGGCGGAGAGAACTAGAGTCTAGGGTTGTCTACCCTAAAATAATGTAATTTAATATAGAATGTGTGGGCCTACCCAGGGTCTGCAAACCATGTGATTGTATAAATAGAGCGAGGCTCTAAGTGTAAAAGTTAGTCTAAGTCTGAGCTTTGATAAGTAATATGGGGTTTTGAATGAGGAATTCGCTTTGAGTTTGTAAGTCTGAGTCATGGGTTGTAATAGGAGGTAAAGGCTCTGCAGTTGTGTGCTTAGAGGCCTGGTAGAGTCTGCAGCTGTGTGCACGGACCTTTGCAGCTAAGTGCGCAGGCGGAGTTGGGATTGTATCTGAATAGAGAATTATAAAAGATAAGTTGATTCTAAAATATTGTGTGTTTATACTCCTGGTATGTTTATGCATATTTTTACAGTTTTATAATTACGTGCACTCGCTATGAATGTTGAATGATTAATGAAAATATTGGGTATATGTAATTAAGTTAAGATCTATAATAATAGCACAGTAAGGATAAAGGATCTAGACAACACCTTTTCACGGTCTTTATAAAGCTGCGCGGAAGCAGTTGCACAAGCTGTGAAGGACAGACGGCTACGAGGAGCAGTGCCAAGCGCGCAGGATCGGTTTGTAAACTTCCCAGACTTCATCAAGACATCCCTAGGGTGCAGAACCTTGGTTCCAACACCCTCCCATACTACCTCGGGTGAGACCTTAGTCCGCACACCACGGACTGTTGCCGAAAGGGCCAGTAGTATCAGAATTTACTTGGATAAACTCACTACTGAACCTGGGTCAGGCCCCATGTAGCCAACAATTTACTATCTTGCATATTAAATCTCTGCAATATTGTCTCAACATACTTCCTCTAGTTTAATCAGAGTTTCCTCTTTGTCCAGTCTCTTTCAATTTCCATGCCCAAAATATAGTTTGCAACACCAAGATCTTTCATGTCGAATTTGGAGGACAAATGGGTGTTCAAATTCTAGATAATTTCTTTGTCATTTCCAACCAGCAACATATCATCCACATACAAGACCAGATAAATAACATGGTCACCAATTAATTTAAAATACACATAGTGATCTGCTTTACTTTTGGTGAAGCCAAGTCCCGTATAAATGTATCAAATTTTTGATACCACATCTTTGGTGACTGTTTTAACCCATACAGAGACTTCTTTAACTTGCATACCAATTCTTTCTTACCCTTCATTGCAAATCCTTCAGGTTGCTTTATGTAGATCTCTTCTTCAAGATCCAAATGAAGAAATGTTGTCTTCACATCCATCTGTTCTATCTCAAAATCAAAAGTAACAGAAATAGATAAAAGTAATCTAATAGAAGTTACCTTGGCAACAGGAGAAAAATATCACCAAAATCAATTCCGGCACATGGGAATAACCTTTGGCTACCAATCGAGCTTTGTATTTCTCCACCTTTCCTTCTGCCTTTGTCTTCTTCTTGAACACCCATTTTCTGTCAATGGGTTTCCTTCCAGTTGGTAACTCCACCAAATCTCAAGCCTCATTTTTGTACAAAGATACCATTTCATCAACCATGGCCTCTTTCCAGAGTTTTCCATCCTCTGAATCTACTGTTTCCTTCACAGTTCTGCGATCATCATCAGTAATAGATAAAACAAAATTTGAATAGAAAGTAGATGGACTATACCTTTCTGGCTTCCTTCTTTCTCGAGTTGATCTTCTCACACTCGAAGTTTGTGGCTTTTCATCTTTTGATTCCTCCTCTGTTGTAGAGTCTGATTCTTCCTCCTTTAGCTCAAACTCTATCTTCTCATGTTCCTTTGGTTGGACTTCATGTTTAATAATATCTTTTACCTCTTTGAACACCACATCTTGGTTGTACACAACCTTCCTTGTTATTGGGTTTCAAAGATTATAATCTTTTAAACCATCCTTATACCTAATAAAGATGCACTTTTCAGATTTACTATCCAACTTGGTTTGTTTCTCCTTTAGAACAGGTACATATGCATCATATCCAAATACCCTCAGATGTGAAAGAGAGGGTTTTTTACCAATCCATACCTTTTGTGGAGTCTTATCCTCCAACGCTCATGAAGGTGATATGTTGACCAGGTAACATGTCTCCACCGCCTTTGCCCAGAATTCCTATCCTAACTCGGCACCACTGAGCATGCTTCATGCCCTTTCCATTAACGTCTTGATCATCCTTTCTGCAACCCCATTTTGCTCAGGTGTGTATGGAGTAGTCATCTGTCGTGCTATATCAGACTTCTTACAGTATTCTTCAAATTCCTTACTGCAAAACTCTCCACCGTTATCTGTCCTCAACACCTTTATCTTCTTCTCTGTCTGGTTTTCCACTAGAGCCTTAAATTCTTTAAACCTATCAAAGAATTCAAATTTCTTCTTAAAGAAATATATCCATGTATTCCTTGAGAAGTCATCTATAAATTGATACATAGTTACACGACTACCTAGTGATGAACCTTCACGGGCCAAACACATCACTTTTGCACAAGCTCTAATATAGTTTCACCTTCTACCACTAGAGGGGAATCACCCGATTCTGCTTCCCATATACACAATTTTCACAAAAATCAAAATCCAGAGAGCTATTACTCATACCTTCTACCATACCTTTACCATGAAGTATTCGAAGACCCTTCTCTCCAATATGTACAAGCCTTTGATGCCACAACATGTCTTCTCTCTAGAGACCACTAGATTTTCTACTCCACTTTCGGGAACCACAAAACTGTTGCACCCATCAACAATAATTTTACCTTGTAGCTTGTACGGAGTTCCAATTCGAACTCCCTGCATCAATACCAATGCCCCTCGAACCATCATGTAGGTATCCTTTTCGAACATTGTTTTTTACACTTGCATAATCCAACGTGCTTACAGAAATCAGATTTCTAGCTAATGCAGCGATATGCAGAACACCCGGAAGTGTTCTAACCCTTCCACCTTGCAAATTCAACTTTACTTTTCCACGACCAACGATTCTAGCCTTCTTTTCATCCCCCAAGAAGACATCACCACCATCATATTTCTCATACTCGCAAAACCACTCTCTATGGGGGGTGAAGTGAAATGATGCACCTAAGTCAATCAACCATGCCTTGTGATCTACATGTGTACTTGAAGAAGCCAGTTACACATCCCCACCTTCATCTGAGGTGGTTTTCGCCTCTACAGAAGAAGCATCATCAGATCCCTTTCCTTTATTAGGAGCTTTAGATTTACAATCCCTTTCGTAGTGCCCTTCCTTTCTGTATTTCTAGCACACCACCTTTACAGGTTTTCTTGGAGATTTAGATCTCCCTCTAGATTTAGACCTCCCACTCGATGACTTATTTTTGTTTCTGTTCTGGGACCATCCTCATACAAACAAGGCATCACCATTCTAGCTCTCCATTTTTTTTGTCTCATTTCCTCCATTAGCAAGGATGAGACTATTTCATCAAACTGCAAGGCAGTTGCATTGCTACCTATTGCAATAACCAGACTATCCCACGAATATGATAGAGAACACAACAAATTGATGCACTTATCTTCATATGAAATTTTAATATCAACAAATAATATCTAACTTACCACAGTATTAAATGCGTTTAGACGTTTTGTCACTGAGTCTCCATCTTTCATCCTCAGGTTATACAATTTTTCCATAGGAATAGTTTATTCACCAGACTTAGATTGGTATAAAGTCCCTAACTTGTCCCACAAAGCATTTGTTGTAGCTTCCCCTAATTCATTCAACAATATTGAATCTGAGACACACAATCATATTGTGCTCTTTGCCTTCTGATTCAACTTCTTCCATTCTTTATCGAACACTCCTGTTGGTTTAGTACCTAGATCTACCGTGATCCACTGACTTTTATCCACCAACAGATCCTCCATCTTGAGTTTCCATAACTCAAAACTCCGACCATTAAATTTATTGATCTCTATCTTTCCACTACTCGCTATCTTCTTTCACCACTAGAATCGATTCCGCAGATCTCCCACTGAACAAGGTTTACCACAAGCCCAAGCAAAACCCCTCAGCAGCAAAAACGTCCTCTTGAAGCCAAAACAACTATGATATCAAATGTAGGTTTTAACCCCATACAGAAATTACCTGCATACAATTTCTAAAATACAGAAAATAAACAATACGAGAGCATAACACATAAAACACATATACAAAGAGATTTCCCCCTGAATCCCAAAACCGGGACTACTAGCTTGATTTTTCATTATGTTCTTTTCAATGTTACAATACATATTTATACATGCCGAAGCATCTAATACCATGGACCGAAAACCATCGCGTCCAAAACCATGGATCGAAAAGCATCGTGTCCAAAACCATGTGTGAAAATCATGTACAAAACCATAGGTAGGTCCGCCCAATTTTCCGAGGCACTACCTTTGACTCCATAAAGTGGGATTACCTGCACCCCTCAAACCTCTTGTAACTCCCCCCACTACGTAATCAGCGCAACGAAGGGGGGGCTCCGCCGCCCTTCTAACCCTTCAATTAACTACATAGGTTAGTGTGGAAATAATATAACACAACCCAACACATGATCAATTTATTACACATGGCATTTGCGATGATAATATTGTAGTTTTCATATGGAAAAGTCACAAGTCACCCTGTCACATTTCCTTCTTGAAAATTGCAATGGATGTCGAATATTCTGGTAGCAAAGATGTAAAGGGAAAAAAAAAATCCAAAGAAATTTTTTTGAGTCATGTATCATCGATTAGATATTTCTTATCCGCTTAAAGACGTGGAAGTACTACTCCCATTCATTTATAATATATGATATTCGTGACAACGCGACCCAATTAGCAACATTGAAGTTTAATCGTGATTTATCAATTATGTCAGGATTATCGCAGCTAGTTTTTTATTCTTATTTGGATTCATCACAATTTCAACATGGAGTTTGGAAATGGCCACATTCATTTCATTACATGTCACGATATTTCACTTTTAAAAATCATGATGTTGTATTGAAAACTGGCGATGGTTATTTTGTTTTTTCCCATCGAACTTTTGATGAGAAATAATAACCTTTGTCACAATTTTACTTACCAATTATATGATGGCACTTATTGTAACATTCGAACCTATTTGTCATTGCCGATTTAAATAAATAGAAAAATCGTAACCATTGCAATGTCATTTAATAAATTTGTCATGGTGATTCAAACAAATTGACATGAATATGAATCCTAGCATGTATTATTAATATGGATATTAATCACATCATTTCTCTTCAAGTTTACGTTATCATCTAATTAATCATACCTAGTGTAGATTTTCTTTGCAACATAAATTATAATTAATTCATTGTCTTTACTATCCTCGAGTTTTCCGTGTACAATATGTATATATATCCCATAGCCATTGTTGGTGCTCAATGAAAATAAATCTATCCATAATAGAACCCACTCATTGTCTTCTAGAAGGAAATATGGCCCAATTTTCCACCAAAGCACATCTCATTGGGACTTAGACAACACTGTTAAAAACCGGTTTTAGAAGCTTCTAAAAGAAGAGCCTGAGAACACAATGACTTTTACCAAAATAGAGTTTTTAATGGAAACTATGTATTCAATGATATTTGGTTGTTGAAAAGGAGGATAATCCCTCATGCATCGAGTTCTACAAAAGAGAGGATTTTATTATGTAAAAGTGGGGGAGTCCGGATCCACAAAGTGGTAGATTGTAGAGTAAGATTAAAACAATAATATTTAACCTCTACAACTTAGAAGGTGATTTTTGCACGAAACTTTGAGGATTACACTCTTATAAGTTTAGAAGAAATTTTATGTGGATAGAAGAGGTCTCTAGCTTTGTGAGGAGGTTCTTGGCATTATTGTTGTTTTTTTGGAGTTCAAGTTTAAAAGAAATGTTAACGTAGAAGACAATGGAGCTAACATAAATGTCATTTGCTTGCAATTTTGTAAGATTTATGATCTTGTGTTATATTCCTCTTATTCCATTTTTGGTTCAATTATTGTACCATTAGTATATTAATGAGCAATTAGAATACTACTATCTATTTTGTTTGCTTTATGCCAAAGGTGTTTCTGTATAAGCTATATTTTCACATTCAAATAGGATTTTATCAAAGTTTGAAATGAGTTTATGGAGATTGATTTGTGTAGATTAGTAATTATTTATGGTCTTTAACAAATTTGTCTTATGTTATATTACACTGAATTCATAGAACTATTTCCTTTGTTTCATGTAAACCTCCTCTCTCTCTCTCTCTCTCTCTCTCTCTATATATATATATATATATATGAGATTATTTTGATAACTATCTATCAGGATTGTTCCATCTACATTTGTAGTAGAGTCATTTGTGAGTCTTCAAACTATTTTGGGATTTACAAGTGTATCTTTGTTCTGAAACCAAATACAGGTCTTCCCTTTCATACTAAATTATTTTTAGCTCTTGGCTTGGAGTAAGGTTGTCCTTCTATTTGTCAAGATAGGTTTTTTGTTTGTTCCTTTGCATCTTAAGATTAGGTTGCATCTGAATTATTTCGTTCTTTTAAAGTCCCCTTTCATGGGAGAAAGACCCATTACGGCTTGATTGAGTCTTGGCTTCAATCAACAAAAAGGAATTATCATTTTTAGAATATTAACATATGCATAATTCCTTTCCCTTGTGTTTTTTAATTATAATAATCAACATCATACACAAACAAGTTCAAGATATTGTACATAGCTAACTGTACATATATGATAGCTTAGGTTTGATTAGCCTTAGGGTAGTCTTAGGGTAATGGTAATTGGAGATCCATCGAACCAGTCATAATCACTATACCAAATGTATAATGGTCTAATTGGGATCTTTACCGGGTGATCTCCTTCCTATTGAGGCAGGACATTTCCAAGAATCAACGTAATTGGCACTAGAAGGAGGGCCATAGATTACTATCTTGTAGAATTTTATTTTTACTAATTATGGCTCATCCTTTGGGTCATGCTTTTAGTTCACCTAAACCTACCATAGATTTTCTCAGGAAACCAAGCTTGTCCTTGATCAGACCAACATATCGCAGTGACAATGGAGTTTTTGTTGTAGATCATGTCCTATAATTTATGATTAAATGTAATTATTTTAATATCACTGGCGACAATGATATTTGCAAGTTATTTTCTCTCACATTTAAAGGACAAACTCAAGGATGGTATAAAACACTTCTAGATAGATTTGTACATTCTTGGAAACATTTCATTAATATTTTTATTTTAGCTCATGAGTGTTATGATTATGATAAGTTATGTTTAGAAATACGAACTATTTCAATGCATGAAGATGAGTCAATCCAAGAGTTATTTAAATCTCTTTGTTTTAGATTTCACCTCGAAGATCTTCCATAAGAAGAGGATTTGTTACAATGTTTTCAATTTCTTGTTTCTTTTTCTTGTAAACATAATAAATCTAACATGGATGAACAAGACATTCTTGATGCTTTTCTTAATCCTACTAAGCCCACAAATTAATTGGAAAAAATTTTAAACTCTCAAAAACTTGGAGTTTCGTTTGCAAATCCTCAAATTTAGAAAATCGTAGTTCAAGTCCACCTCTGGAATTTGAGGATATATCTAAAATATATTATAATGTTTATGATCAACCTCAAGTAATTTCAGTAAGAATAACTACACCTCAGGATCTAATTAATGAACATTGTGTTAATCCTTCTTTGAAGGCAAGCTCACTCTAGTGTTCATTACTTCTTATACCCAAACCTCTCCACAAATCAAAGTAAAACCAATAGTGACCCTATAGATATTTTTTATCAAACTCTGCCTTTAGCTAGTTCAAATTTCTTTGAGGATCATACTTTTTGTGAGAAAGAATCTTTACCCATCCTTAATAATTTTCAACCACATTTCTTTCCTTTTTCTGGTTCTCTCAACTCAAATCAATCACATCATTTTCAAGAAAAGGAGGTTATATATGATAAAAAAAATAGATGATAATGTCATAGGGCTATCTTCATCACAAAATGACTTATATTTGGACCTATCAATGGATTATTCATGCATATTTCCCTTTCCTCCTATATTTAAACACAGTCTCACATGCATTGATGCACTAGATCATCAAGTTTCAAACAACATCTACCTTGATAGTCTCATGGAAGCATATTTCAAAAAGGTTTCATCTTCTCTTCTTAGTGTCAAAACTAACCATGAGAATGACTCTAGGTCTTGTAGTTATCCTACTAAATTTAGTGAACATAGAATAGATAATTTTAATACTAACACTCTCTATCCACAGGCTACGACATTCGAAAGTACAAAATCCCTACCAAGCCTGTCAACTTCTTTCCCTCAGGATGCTCTTCAAGTAATGTCAAATATTTATCCTTTTTTCTTTGATCCTTTGAAACACACTTGGAGAATTCATTCCAAAGGAAGAATATTCTACATAATTTTCCTTCTCTTAATTAGTTACGACTATATATACATAATTATATTTCTATTTCATGCAATTTTGTCTTCACTTTTACTAATGCATGATATATCTTTCCCTATAGGAATTGAAATGATGGAATGGATCCATTGGAAATATGCTTATACTTAATTGGTTTCATTTCTGCAAATTAAATTTGTACATAGCAGGATTAGAATTAATTTAGAAGTATTTTGTTTTTCTTGGTTTCATTTTTTGAATAAAGCAATGATGGTAACTTCAAAATTACAATATGATCAATATCAAAGAAATGGTTTTACTTGTTTACATCTTTTAAGTTCTATTTTCAAATAATTATTGTAGGAACCCGAATATCTTGGTAGTGACATCATAAAAAAGGTTTCAAACATGGTTGCATCTTAGTTAGATTTTAAGAAGCCTTCTCAACTGCCACTTTACGGGACAATATTTGTCACTATGATCTCAAACTACTAAATTGTATATATCAACCTTAGTTTGATATATTTCTTCATACCTTGTCTTTCTTAACTTTTCAAGCCTTAAGGTTTGATTTCTTTTAATACTTTTTAGTTTAATTTTGAGTTTTTTTGTTTTGTTTTCATGGCCTATTTTGGTTGTTTTTATGACATTCTCAAAATTTTATCTATAGGAACTTTACTTCTAAGCAACCTCAACTGGTTCTCATAGGGATTTCTTTACTCTATCTTATATATAGGATTTCATTATTTTATTTAGTTTCATGTGTCTTATCACTTAACCATTTGTCATGGGGAACATTGGGTCAGAAACCAAGTTTGTGAGCCCATGAATATAGAGGAAAGAATGGGTACCAGGCTAAATTTTTGAATCAATCCCATACCCTTCCACATATAATTCTCTACTTTGTTTGATGAGGATAAGCATAGTGAAGAATATATTTAAGTATCTAATCCAAATTCTCTTGGCTACCATAATTAACCAAGATCTTTTACTTTTGTGATATTAGCAGAAATGCATGTGAAAGAGTATGAAAAACCACATGTGCATACATTAAAGAAGAGGAAACATAAAAGAAATCATCAAATCAAAGGAAACACACAAATTGATAACGAAGTTCATCTAATGTGGACTACATCTCTCGGTTCAGTGTCAATAATGGGGAGGTCGCTTCATTAGATTCTGCAGTATGGTGATGAGTACATGATGTGTTGTTTGTGAAATGGAAGGATGAAATTCCTTAAATAGAGTGGCATGTATCTCCATGAGATGTTCTCCTATAAGAACTCTCACTCATAAAATTTCTCCTCCAACATGACAAAGGAACAATCTCTCACATAAAGTGGCATACAATGATCCTCTCACAAAGTGGCATACATGGATCTCAAATGCGAATCAAATGAAGACATGGCAAAAATGCATCTTATGCCTCCAAGTCCGGGGATGACCTGAAAATTGGCTACTTGGATGAATGAATGACATGCACCATTGCATTCCCTATGAAAAACCGTTAAATATGAGTATAAACTTGACCCCTTTCTGACTCAGTAAAATTTGGGCTCCCCAGGAATCTCAAAGAAACTTCAAAGATTCTCTTATGTGGGCTGATCGGAATTCAACTACTCATATGAAGAAACTAACCACACCATCACGTTCCTTGTGAAAAACTGAGAAAAATGAAAAGTTGGCTTGGTTCTGGAACTATCATTTTCAGGATTCTAGGGAATCTTTTAGATTCCATGCAGATTCCTACGTCAAGGTTCCAACCTCAACATTATGTCTCTGGAAAATATGTTGATCAGATTAAAAAAATTTCTGCACCATCAGAATCCTAGCAAAATTTTGAGTAATATGAGTATAAAGTTGGCATATTTCTGACATTGTGAAAATTTGGCTCCAAGGAATCTTAAAGATTCCTCATGATTCCCCTGCGTTAGGGTTCCACACCTCATTCTTCATGCTCATATTGTGTTCTGCTCCTCCTCTTGGCCTCTGTTGCTTCTCAGCTCCCTCCAAAGTCGTATCACAATGTTGGTTTAAATAGTTTTGTATTGGTAGATTTCCCAAAGCTTGTTCATTGGTGAACTAACTGGCATGTTGGTTGTAGATCTTTGGATGACCCATAAGTTACGGGTTCAAAAACCCACTCCCACAACTTAGCGTTTGCTTTTTATTTGAATGTGCTTTGGCATTGGAATATGGTTTCGTCGATGGTAGGCCGACGCAGGTTCGACACCCATCGACTCCCACGTCATATATGACGAGCCATTATATATGGTAGGGAACTGTTGGGGGTGGTGGGTCTGCCAATGGTGGCCCACCCCAATTTTTTTATGTAATGGTTGAAGGGGTTGGTGGGGGTGGTGGTTCGCCAACCCACATGTTTTATTTTTTTATTTTTTTTTTAAACAATAGATTCAAAAATTGTTGGCAAAAATTTTAGGGTCACTGGTCATTTTAAGTAGGTGACAATTTTTCCCTTTCCGACAACCAAAAACTGCTACCATGAATTTCCATTTTATTGCCTCATTAGTGGCTTCCAAAATTTAGTGACTCCCCCAGATTTAATTTCATTCCAAATTTAGTTGTTGCTCTACTAAATTTGGCCAATGGGCCTAGTTGATCAAAACTTACACTAGCCATAAATTTCACATACGATGTCAGAATGAGGTTCCATCGTTGTTGGAAATATTATGACGAGCTAATCTAATCCTTGTTTCATGGAAATCCAAGGACTTTGATTTTTGAGCTTTTCCTGAGCCCTCTTTGATTTCTGAGTGTTTCTAGAGCCACCTAAATCATTCCTCCCGACTAAGGAGCTTTTGATCCTCCAAAATCATGAACACAATATGTAATCAGTTGTACTTCTTTATCTACAGCACAAGGGCCCTAACAGGCCACATTTCCTTCTCCTTCACCTTTGTACTTTAGAGCCATAAGTGATAAATCGACACCTATGTCCTCTGCAAACCTATAGTACATCTTTACAAAATACATGTTTCATTACATGACCTATCATGAGCCTAGAAAACCCCAGACTTTCCAAGAGTTTATAACACACATTGTTTGGTCAAGTTTACATCAAAATCATAACAAAAACCAATACCCCGGTTATCAACAAAAAGTCCAAAAATATCACTATGTTACTTTCATAAGTGATGACAAACACTTCATCACTTTTACAATTATTTCACAACATATGATTTACAAATGCATCCATGTTCAACTACTTAAAAATGATACCCATCTCTTACCCAACCTGGTTGATGGGCTCTCTTCTTGTAGCTAACTTTTTTGTTTATTTACTTCACTAACAGGTTCCTTTTCAGGTTCTTTCTGGTCCTTTGGTCATTTCTATGGATGGAGCTCCCAAAATGTAACTCTTTGATTCCCATGCTTGTTATAACGGTTGCACAAATTCTTATTCCTCCAGACATGTTTGACCTTCTTTCTTCTCTGATGTGGAGAAGGCCTTTTGCTTCTTGTCCTCTTTCATGCTGCCATCCTTTTCCAACACTCACCAACAACATAGTTATAAAAGCCACAAAAACTACATGGTTTTCTGTGGCAAAAATTATATTCAACATTAACAATGTGCTTGTATTCAAAAGGATCATTATCATAATGAGACCTCTTATACATTGCTTGGTTATCTTTGGTTAAATCCTAGCGAGAAGAGCTTGCCTTAGCTCTTCTTTTGCAATGTGCACTATCATGGGAGGATCGTGATGTGCTTACAACATCCTCTCTCCTCGATGGTTTTGACAATAGATTTGAATCTTCTGATGCCTTTGAGCACTCTCCTTCCATGTACCCCAATCGTGAAAATCGAGGAATCTGTACAACCTCCAATGGCTAAGTCATTCCTTGGCCATTAACACCAAGTCCTCCTCCTTTATACCCCATCTTGGTAAGGAGTCTCATGCTGATTCTTGAAATGGGTACCTCAATGCTTCCAATAGAAATAACATCATGTGAAAATGAAACCAAAGAGCTACCAATGTTGTTTACGTCAGTTACTAATTCTGAAATAGGTGATGATGGCTTCACTAAGCCGTCATTGCACTTCAACTTTTCCAAGGCTTCTTCCATGTCTCATAATTGAAGCTGCAGTCTTTGCTTCTCATCTTCGGCTTCTTGTAGAAGTCTCTTCAATTCAAAATTCTTTGCTTGAAGGCTTTCGTTAGTATCTTCATTTGAATGATGAGAAGAAGATGAAGAGGAAGAACATTCCCCTGAAGATGGAGATGGATCATTGTCCTTTTCTTTCTCTTTCTCTTGTTCCTCGTTTTCCATTTTCTCCATACATTATATCTACCATGCTTTCCATCATGTAAAAGGCCTCGTAGATATATTTGTCATCCTCTATTTTCTTTTTTTGTTGCATGTTCAATCTTGGGTTATCATTCACACTCTCAATTCACATCAACAAGAGTATCACTCTGATACCAAACTTGATCCATATTCTCTCAGCTACCAAAATTAACCAAGATCTTTTACTTTTGTGATGTTGGTAGAACTGAATTTGTAAGAGTATGAACAACCACATGTGCATACTTTAAATAATACGAAACATAGAAGAAATCATCAAATCAAAGGACACAAATAACTTGATAACAAAGCTCGTCTAGTCAGGACTACGTGTTTGGACCCAATGTTAATAGTGGGGAGGTTGCTTCATTAAAAGCTACAAGATGATGATGAGTACATGATGTGTTGTTTTTCAAATACAAGGATGAACTTCCTTAACTAGTGTGGCATGTATCTCCACAAGACATTCTCCTATATGAAGTCTCACTCATAAAATTCCTCCTCCAACATGAAAAAGGAACAATCTATCACATAAAGTGGCATACAATGATCCTCTCACAAAGTGACATACATGGATCTCAATTTCAAATCATCATCTCAACAAAAATCAAATGAATACATGGAAAAATGCATCTTATACCTCTAAGTCTGGGTATGGCTTGAAAATTGGCTACTCGAATGAAGAAACGACATGCACCATCACATTACCTATGAAAATCCATGAAATCTAAATATAAACCCAACCCCTTTCTAACTCGGTCAAATTTGGGCTCCTTAGGAATCTCAAAGATTTGTCAAATATTCTCTTCTACGATCTAACTAAAATTTTGTTGCTTAGATGAATAAAATAACCAAACCATCATGTTGCTTGTGAAAAACTAAGAAAAATGAGTATAAAGTCGGCTTGGTTTTGAAACTGTAATCTTTGGGCCTCTAGGGAATATTTCAGATTCCATGGAGATCAATGCGTCAAGGTTCCACCTTCATGGTTATGCCCTCAACATCTTGTCCCTGGAAAATCCACTCTTCAGATCAAAAAATTATCTGCACCATCAGACCCATGATGCAATTCTGAGTAATCCTCCTGCGTCATTTTGGTATCAGAGCATAGAGATTAAGTTTTGCTACAGTAAACATGCCATCGAGGAGAGGAGCTGGCATAGGTCAGGGGAGACCTGTAGCAAATGCAGTTCTACTAGATGAGATCTGGAGTCTGCATACAATGATGGAGACAATGGAGACTACTCAGAGGAGAGCAACTGATGAAGGAGATGTCAGTGCTATAGAAGAATCTTCTGAGGAAGAAGAAGAGGATGAAGATGAAGATGCCAAATTTATCAAGATATTGGGCAAAGCAAGTGGAAGACCAAAGATAGAAATACCTTTGTATGATGGGAATCTCAATGTAGAAGAGTTGATGGACTGGATCAGTTCATTGGATAAGTATTTTTACTATGAGGAGGAGGTTGATGACAAAAAGAAGGTGAAATTTGCAGTTACCAGATTGAAGGGTCATGCAGTTATCTGGTGGGATGAATTACAAACATCCAAAGCAAGAAAATGGAAGTCCAAGATCAAACAATGGGATAAAATGGTAAGTAGATTGAAAGCCAAATTTATGCCAAAATATTATCAGTTAAATATTTTCATACAGTTACAAAATTTGAGGCAAAAAGGAATGACTGTCAAAGAATACACAAAAGAGTTTTACAAGTTGAGTATTATAGTAGGACATGTAGAGGATGATGTAGAAAAGGTAGCCAGATACATAAATGGGTTGAGATATGAAATACAAGATGAAATCATATTGCTAAGTCTGAAGACAATTGAAGATACCTATCAAGCAGCTTTGAAGGCAAAAGAGAAGATGTTGAGGAAATAAAATCAAAGGAATAGAGGGAAAAGTTCAGCAAGAGGTAGAGGAACTACCAAATCGAGATTTCAACACCCTCAGTGTGAAGTAGGAAGTTCAAGTAGTAGACCACCACAGAGAGGAGAATCTAGTAGAGGAAGATTTTCACCCAGAGGAAGAGGCTGAGGAAGAGGAATTCGGTGTTACACATGTGGAGAATGGGGACATGGATCATGGGACTGTCCTCATAATAAAGTAACAAATCAATGAAATGTGAATGTGGTTGAGGCAAAGGAAGAAAAAACTCAAATTGCAAACAAGGAAGAATCACCTGAAGTAGGAGAATCCTTGTTGTTGTAAAGGGTATTGCTTAAGACAGAGAAAGAGACAGGAGAACCAACTCAAAGAAAGAGTTTATTAAAACTACACGCAAGTCCAAAGGGAAATGTTGCAAAGTGATAATTGATAGTGGAAGCACTGATAACCTTGTTTTTACATAAATGGTGGACAAGTTAGGACTAATGAAAACAATACACCCTACTCCTTACAAAGTATCATGGTTGCAAAAATGACATCAGCTTATTGTGACAGAACAATGCAAGGTAGAGATCCAGATTGGTACTGATAAGGATGTGGTATTGTGTGATGTAATGCGAATGGATGTATGCCACATATTGTTGGGAAGACCTTGGCAGTTTGATCGGAAACTATCCATGATGGGAGAAGAAATACTTACACTCTAGAGAAGGATGGAAATAAACACACACTACTACCATTGAAGGATGAAGCGAGCAAAGAAGCGCCTAGAAACAGTGTTATGCTGATGAGTGGGAAAGAATTGTTGCAAGAAGTTAAGAAGGATGAATAGACACATTTTGTTGTCATAAGGAGACCTAAGGTAATTTTAACTTCCACAAACTTAGATGATTTATTTAAAGAAATCAAAACTTTGTTGAATGATTTTGTTGATATCATTGTGAATGAGTTGCCAAATGCATTACCACCAATCAGAAGTATTAGTCATCATATTGATCTGATACCTGGAGCAAGTTTGCCAAACAAAGTAGCATACAGATTAACTCCTCAAGAAAATGCATAAGTTGGAAGACAAGTACAAGAATTGATGGATAAGGGATTAATCAGAGAGAGCCTTATTCCATGTGTTGTACCAACAGTACTCAGTCCAAAGAAAGGAGGTGACTGGAGTATGTGTACAGACTTCGAAGCCTAAACAAGATTACTATCAGGTATAGATTTCCTTGACCATGCATGGATGATTTGATGGATTGTAAAATTGGGTCAAAGTATTTTTCTAAAATAGATTTGAAGAGTGGATATCATCAAATAAGGATTAGAGAAGGAGATGAATGGAAGACTGCATTTAAAACAAATAGTGGGTTATATGAGTGGTTAGTGATGCCTTTTGTACTCACTAATGCACCTAGCACATTCATGAGATTGATGAATGAAGTCTTGAAGGAATATGCAGGCAAGTTTGTCATTGTTTATCTTGATGATATTTTAGTTTTCAGTAGGAGAAAAGAAGAACATCTGGAGCATCTTAAGTTGGTTTTAAGAACTCTGCAGAAAGAGAAACTGCTGATAAATTTGAAGAAATGTAGTTTCATGAAAGAAAAATTAATCTATTTGGGATTTGTAGTTTTTAAAGAAGTTTTGAAAATCGATCCAGAGAAAATCCAAGCAATTTGGAACTAGCCTACTCCAAGAAACATATTTGAGGTAAGAAGCTTTCATGGTCTTCCAAGTTTTTATAGAAAATTTATCAGAATTTTTAGTCAGATTTGTGCACCAATTATTGAAACAATCAAAGAGACTAATCAGCCATTCAAGTGGACAGAAGCAACAGACCGAAATTTTAAGTCGCTGAAGAAGAAAATTACAAAGAAACCAGTTTTAGCTTTACCTGATTTTGGGAAAGCTTTCCAAGTTGAAACTAATGCTAGTGTAGTTGCAATTGGAGCAGTTTTGAGTCAGGAACAGAGACCAATACCTTACTTTAGTGAGAAACTAAATGAATCTAAGAAGAAGTATTCTTCTTATGACAAAGAATTTTATGCTATTGTGCAAGCTTTAAAAAAATGGAGACATTATTTGCAACCAAAGGAGTTTGTATTATATTCAAACAATCATGCATTACAGTGCATAAACAACCAGCCAAAATTGAACTAGAAACATGCCAAGTAGTTAGAGTTTTTACAAAGTTTTACTTTTGTGATAAAACACACAAGTGGTAAGTTGAACAAAGTTGTTGATGCTTTGCGCAGGGTAAATTTCATTGTACAAGAATTAAAAGTTGGTGTTGTAGGATTTGAAGAAATGGTTGATATGTGTAGGTTGATATGTGTAAAGATGATGCAGAATTCAAAGATATTTATGAAGTTGTACAAAATCCAGTAGTTCATAATAGAAGCCAATGGTTGGATTATCTTATCCAAGGAGGTTTATTGTTTAAATGTAACAAATTGTGCATTCCCAAATGTTCTATGAGGGAAAACATAATCAATGAGAAACACGGTGGAGGATTATCTGGTCACTTTGGACAAGACAAAACCTTTGCTCAGGTAAATGCTTTTTATTATTAGCCAAATATGCAAAGTGATGTTAAGAGATTTGTTGAGAAGTACGAGATATGTCAACATGCTAAAGGAAGAAGCCAAAATACAGGATTGTACCAGCCATTACCAATACCAGGCCAACCATGGGATGCAGTTAGTATGGATTTTGCTTTGGGGTTATCTAGAACTCAAAGAGGGAATGATTGCATTTATGTTGTGGTAGATAGATTTTCTAAAATGGCACGTTTCATTGCATGTAAAAAGACTAGTTATGCAACAAATATTCCTAATCTGTTTTTTTCAGAAGTTGTAAGGTTACATGGATTTCCTATAAGTATTTTGTCTGATAGGGATACAAAGTTTGTTGGGCATTTCTGGAGAACTCTTTGGAAGAAACTAGGTGCCAACCTTAGTTTCGGTTCAGCATATCACCCTCAAACAGATGGACAGACCAAAGTGGTAAACAAAATCTTGGGAAACATATTGAGAAGTTTAGTGTATAACAATCATAAGCAGTGGTATTTAGCACTTGCTCAAGCTGAGTTTTCTTATAATGACACTCCAAACCGAAGTACTAGGATGAGTCCATTTCAGATTATTTTTGGAATGAATCCAAGAGGTGTGTACAAACTCAAAAAGTTGGGTAAACAGGAGATAAGAAGTGCAAAAGTTGAAGAGTTTGCAAACCAGATGCAGAGACTACAAGAAGATGTCAAAGACAGATTGTAAGAAAGCAGTGGCAAATACAAATAGAGAGTTGATATGAAGAGGAGAGAAAAAAGAATTCCAAGTGGGAGATCTAGTGATGGTATACTTGAGAAAAGAAATATTTCCTATTGGAACTTACAATAAACTAAAGATGAAAAATATAGGACCATGCAGAATTGTGAGGCACTTTTCAAATATTGCTTATGAAATTGAATTAAAATAAGGGATTGGAATATCACCTATCTTCAATGTTGCAGTTTTGTATCCATACAAGGAGACAGAGTCAGAGCTGCAAAAGGAACCTACAAGAGATGAAGTTCAAACTTTAAACTGGGAAGAACAAATGTCAAAGACAATCAAGAAAGAGGTGGAAGCTATTTTGGAGAAAAGAGTATCCAAAAGAACCAGAGGACAGGTTTATTTTTAGTATCTAGTCAAATGGAAGGGACAACCAGTAAAGGATGCTAGTTGGATAACAACAGAAAAATTACAGAAGTATGGAGTAAATCCTGAAAGTTTGATGAAAGTTTATTTTCTTCCCTGAGAGTCTGATGCAGCAGCATCCAAACTTAGCCAGCAATGTGATTGTATGTTCACATGTTGTGGCTAACAAGAGATGAATTTCATTGACCTAAGTGGTCAAAATTTAGTTTTCGTAGAGAGGTTTGGATCTCTCGAATTAATCTTTATCTCAATTATTGTAATAATTAGAATATTGTATTATTTTTAGACTAAGAGATAAGTTGTTAGTATAGGTGTGTCTCAGAGCTTGGAAATAGGGATTTGATTGTTAGACTGATAAAAATAGGGATCGAGTTGTCAATGCAGTTAGGATACGATTTGATTCATAAAAGATAAAAGAATGTAATGACAGAGGGATTAGATGATTGAGAATAGAGTGTGTAAGCAAGATTTTGAGTGACAGAGATAGGGTTTGATATTGAACAGAGGTCAGACAAAATGTTGTAATCAAGCCAAGAGGGCCAAGACTACGTAATTTACATTTTGTTGAATAAATGATTAAGTTTGGTGTTGCATGTTAATCCTGGTGTAGAAGTTCATTTGTATCTGTGTATCAGCGTTCTGGACTTAATCGAGTATTTTTCTCTGTTTAAACACTTTATTCATAAATCACAGTCAATTAGTGTTAAGGGTTAATATTGAGCTTAAGCGTTAAAAACCTTTCCTTAAGCACTTTTCCTTAAAGTATGAATTAAAGCACATAGGTTGTATTTGATAAGTGGGAAGCGATATCTCGCGTGCCCAAAAGGTTGTAAATGGTATTGGGAAATTTCATGTGATTACCTTTAGCGGTCGACACGTAGCACGAGAAAACCACTTTTCTCGCATGCTCTCGATCTGATATTGTTCGTGTGAGATTGTGCGATAGTCGTTTGATTGGATGGGTCACATCGACAGTGGATATCATCCGGGTAATTTGATGAGCAAACGACGTGATATTCGTTGGGTCTGGAGAGGTGAGATCAACGGTGTGGATTGAAGCACTTGATAAAAGGAGAAGTCAACAAAGGACTGACAATGATTGGTCAGATAAGCGAGACCCTCAAGGGGGAAAATACACGTAAAAAACTTATTTGCGCACAGCTGATTGGCTCTAAAGCTAAATAGTAATCGAATTATAGACTACCACCTAATTTTCATTAACCTCCTACATCACTTTCCAGGGAAATTGGCGGCAAATTCATTGGCCTTTGCAGGCATACTATTGTCTATTTTTGTTAGGGGTTTATCATATCGTCTACATTTCCTCAATATGTATGCACCTTTCTCAGACAGTCTGGGTTTTTGGAATAGACTAGGTGAATCAAGAGTTTTTAATGTTGGTTCGATGATTGTAGTTGGAGATTTAAATGTTACTATTTCAGGAGAAGAATGTTGGGTATCTTAATGTCATTTTGACCCTATCAAAAATCACTTACATGATCCTTTTTCATAGAATAATTTAGTGTATGTTAGTCCATTCCCCCTAGTCCCTACATGGAACAATGGAATATTTGGTTCTGGCCAAATTGTAAAACGGCAAGATAGGTTTTTGATTCATGAGAATATTTTGGAAATCTTGGGGAATGTAAGGTCATAGATTTCATAGGCTAACATTTTGGACCATACCCCAATTATTCTTCAATGGAGGGAGGAGAAATCCTAGAAGTGTCTCCCTTTCAAATTCAACAACTCTTGGCTCAATGAGGAGGAGTTTATCAAAATATTTGAAATTCTCAGACACCATTTGAATATTTCGAAGAAGGATCTATGATGGGCCAGATTATGGATAAGTTAAGGAAGTTAAAATGAGTGGTTCGATCATGGGAATGTAAAAAAAAAAAATCAAATATGTCGGTGGACTTGGAGGAGATTAATGTTGAGATGGAATGTCTTTTTCACCATGGAACTTGTGGCTCCATCCCCTTTGCAACACGCTTACCTAAAGGAGCTGGAATTAAAGAAAAGACATATTTAAAATATTTAGGAGTCAACTTGGAACTTAAAAATTAAAGAAATTTGGATCAAAGAGGGAGACCAGAATACCATTTTTTCTAGCATTATGCCACTCATAGTAGGAATATTAATTCCATCTAGGAAATGGAGTTTGTCTATGAAGGAAGAGTTTATAGTATTGAAGACATTCAAAGGGAGGTTGCCAAATATTTTGAGAACATGTTCTAAGCTCACATAGAGGTGGATACCCATGATTAAATTTGGTGTATTGAGTTTTTCCTACCATGTTCGCAACAGAAACCAATGTCACAGTGGGGAGGCATGTTTCATTGGAATAATTTCCATGGTTCTTCATTCATTATTGAAAGACAAGTATCTTAGCCTCGATAGGTGGACGGTTAAGATTTTCTTATATTTTTTTACATTATGGACAAGGATCTACTAAATATTGTGGAGTCACACCACTCTGGTCGGGTGTCTGGGGTGATTAACTCCACTTTTATCACTCTCATCTTGAAGTCTTCCCACCCAACTACTTTCACATATTTTTGGCTAATATCCCTATGTAATATTACCTATAAGTTGATCTCAAATATCATTATGTACATGTTAAAAGATACATTATCTAGCCATATATCCCCGGAACAATTTAGGTTTCTCTCAAATCGAAAGATATAGGAGGTTGTTGCAAATGCACAGGAGTGAATACATTCCATCCGTACAAAAAGGAAATATTCTCTGGTAATGACATTAGATCACTGCAAGGCATATGGCATTATTGATTTTCCATTTCTACAGATGATTCATACTAAGATTAGCCTATCTATGGATAATGTTTCTTGGATCATGGTGTGTGTCTCGGTGATTAGATTTGGTGTATTGAGTTTTTCCTACCATGTTCGCAACAGAAACCAATGTCATAGTGGGGAGGCATGTTTCACTGGAATAATTTCCATGGTTCTTCATTCATTATTGAAAGACAAGTATCTCAGCCTTGATGGGTGGACGGTTGAGATTTTCTTAAAAAAAATTTACATTATGGGCAAGGATCTACTAAATATTATGGATTCACACTGCTTTGGTCGGGTGTCTGGGGTGATTAACTCCACTTTTATCACTCTCATCTCGAAGTCTTCCTACCCAACTACTTTCACATATTTTTGGTCAATATCCCTATGTAATATTACCTATAAGTTGATCTCAAATATCACTATCTTCATGTTAAAAGACACATTATCTAGCCATATATCACGGGAACAATTTAGGTTTCTCTCAAATCAAAAGATATAGGATGTTGTTGCAAATGCACAGGAGTGAATACATTCCATCCGTACGAAAAATAAATATTCTCTGGTAATGAGACTGGATCATCGCAAGGCATATGACATTATTGATTGGCCCTTTCTATAGATGATTCATACTAATATTAGCCTATCTATGGACAATGTTTCCTGGATCATGGTGTGTGTCACAGTGGTGTCTCGTCATTTAATTTTGTAGTCTTAATTAATGGTGTTCCAGAGAACTTTTTCCGAGCTGGAAGAGGTTTCCACCAAGGGTGCTCATTATCCCATTTGTTATTCATCCTAGTCATTGGTTGATCCAAACTTAAATAGGAATGCAACAAATCACATATATAACCATAGATATAGAGATGCAGTAGAAATACCGCTTCATTTCATTAATATCAAACACTGAAATATGTTTACAAATAGAAATGGAAATAAACTAGCTTGGCGATGGTAGCTTATCTCTGAGAAGAAATGTGGTGCCTACATGCCTATGAGCTGTGTTGCAATGACGTGCAAGGGCCTATTTAATTGAACAACAAGAGGAAACCCTAACCTTAAGAGATGAAACACCAAGATTTTGTGGGCCCCGTTGGGGTTAGTTGGACAACCAACTTCCCGAGGTTGTAACTTGGTCATATTATCTTCGTTTGGTGCATACAATACCTTGTTGGAAATATATCTCTGAGTACTGCATGAATTGCACCATACCCATGTCTATGGCACAGGCCTACTGTGGACCTCAAAAAAAGTTGATTAGGGGGTCAAAACTACTTTGAATGTTCAAGACTAGAAAAACTACTAAAAATAGTAAATGCTGCAATAAACGAGGAAAAAAATGAAACCGATTGGAGTTCTAGGTGGAATACTTAAGTGGCCACCAATAGCCACCTGGATCAATCCTCCCTTCTTAGGAAGAAATGGTCTTCATTGCATCCAAAGCCTCCATGAGGTGAGGAAACTTCTGTTGAACCTAGTCCCTGGTGAACCACTTGCCCTGGTGATGGATTTTGCCTACTTTGACAACTCGATATAGAAGGATCCTCTGTTGGCGACTTTTTTTGATCTGTGTATCCATGATCTGATCAATTGTGACATGTTCCATGCAGTCTAGGTTCATCTCTATTGGTGTGATTTGTTCTGTAATATCGGATGTGTCGAGCAATGGTGGAAAGTATGGTCGAAAGCGATCTACATTGAACACTGGGTGAAGACTAATGAAAAGAAATTAACTCAGAGAAATATATAAATCACAGATAAAAACCATACGCAAAATATAGGCGGAAAAGGCAGAAGCCTCATGATTCTTCAGGTATTCTTACTCTCATTAAAATAATTGAATGTAATGTTACAAATAAATAGATGAGAGACATTGTTCTCAATATAGTGCGTGCTATCTTAGACACTTTTGGTTGAGATAATTTCTCCTTTGGTTGCGATAATTTCTCACTAGACACACACCAATATAGGAGTTACCTAAACTAACTCCTATCTTAGAGGAACAACCCAAGAGTTAGGCACAAATTCCTAACTTTGAATATTTAATTAATTTTATTTATTTTTTATTTATTATTGTTTTATGAGAGAGGCTAACATTCCCCCCTTCAATGATAAATCCAAAATAAGAACGACGAACCATCTTCCAAGTTCTCATGTTGATCCTCAAAAATATTCCCTGAAAAAACCGCCAAATCTGGATGCTGAAGAAACTGCAATATGAAGAGACTGAGTCAGCTACATGATTGATTCATCTCGGAAGGATTCTTGACAACTCCATCATGTGCCAAGCCGTAAAAGGATCCAACTATCCTTTCCTTGAAAACAGCATCCGGTGTCCACTGACACAATTCGATGAATGCCCACTGGCGTATTTTCTGATGATAATCACCCATTGGCTGAAGATGTCAAAAAACAACTCAATGTTGCTTTTCCTATGATGAAAGCTGCTCACTGCTGCTTTTTTGTTGGTTGCCCACTAGCGAATTTATTGATGCTCACTGCTGATGATAAATGCCCACTGGCTGATGAAGATGCCCACTAGTTGCTTCGCTGATGTTGTCGAGACTTTCAGTCGGACAACCACTTGTCAATTTCATTGACATTTCCCCCCTTTGTCCGCTGAAAGGAGAGACAATCTTCGCCAAAATATATTTGAACTTCCCCCCTTCAAGTGTAGGAGAGTTTCACTGTTGTACTCCCTCGTTCAACTGCATGAGAGTACCATCATTGGTTCACTGCTGGCTGCACTATGTGTGATTGCAGTCGGTTGTAGAACTGAGACAATCTTTTGACTGTGGATGACCATTCCCAAGGATCGATCCATTCATAATGTATCTTCAATCTAGCTAATTTTTGTTGGTTGCGACATTTTTCTGAGGAATGATTGGGCTTGCCACAATGGCAACAAGGATGGAGATCAAAACATTGATCTTCCATATGACCGGTTCTTTGACAATGAGAACATTTTGGTTGGACATCAACTTTAGGCTGCGTGCAATTCCGTTGGTCTACAACTTTCTTAGAACCTACTGAGGTGAGTGGTTCAAGAAATCCTACACTCACGAACGTAATTGGCTTGGAATAATCTGGGATACGTAAGTTGGTGTCATCAGTGACATATCCTAAGCCTTGTCGATTTTTGCTATTTTGAATTTCTTCCCAGGGCTTGATGATGGGTTTGGAAGAAATTTTAACTGGAACAACTTCGACAATTCAAGTTGTTTGGATGAGTGATTTGGAATCAACATCTTTATCTTCATCTGTATGGTTGAATGACTTGGAAGAAGCACTCTTTTGTTGCAGCTCATCTCTTTGTAGTTGCAACTCTAGTTGAAGAAACTCAATGGCTTCATGTGTTTGTTGTAGATGTCGTGAAAGATCAGCAAGAGTTTCTTTGCTGACGTGCACTATGTTTTCATCACTGGAGATGATCAAACTGTGAAGAATGTTTAACAACTGAATATGTTGCGCCATCTGAACTTGCTCACTGGAAATCAGGCTCTCTTGTCGTAGATGTCGTGCTTTGAACTGTTTCACTTGATTTTGTTATTTGCTTGACAGGCTCACTTGCTATGGGACTTGAATGGCACGCTCGCTTGATTTGTTGCTTGTTGCACTTGCTAGGAACACTTGCTAGAGTTGTAGAATGTTCTTGCTTAAACTCTGGAATTCAGGCTTGCTTAATGACGATCGTGTTTGCGTGAATGCTCACTTGCCTTGATGACTTCACGCTCACTTGAAGGAATAGCCACGCTTGCTTGATGTCGATCTCAATTTTCTTGATTGGTGTTAGAGTTGAACTTGTTTGGTTGCTTTGATGGTTGCTACAATGAACTTCACTTTGGCTTGCTTGAAGGTTTGAAATTTGTACTGTTTTGACGCAAATTACTTGAATAAATACTCACGCTCGCTTGCAGGAGATGTGAACTTATTTCTTGTTTGCTTTAGAGTTAAAATTTGCGCATTCACTTGATTCTGCTTAAAGGAAGGGTGTCGAACACTATCGAAAATGCACCCAAAAAAGCTTACAATGATTTTAATGGCTCACTACAATGAATTCAATTTGACTCAATTCAAGACTTGGGTGTCGATTTCAACCGAGAATGCACCCTTACAATTCAATGTAGTTTGAGTATGATTACAAGTTCAATAATGTTGATGTAGACTGTGCACTGAAACGTTCAAGTTTAGAAATTCATTAACTTGATTGTAGTGATGTGGACTTTGCTTTGAAATGTTGGAGTTTGCAGATTCATGAACTTGATTGTATTTGAGTGAATTTGTTTGTTGAGGTAGAATGTCGATGTAGTGTTGATCTTGCAGCTATGTGTTGTGCTTTCTTTATGTATGCGATATTAAATGAAATTATTGATGTGTCACAATTATACACAGATCAAAAAGCAAAAAACATGAAGCCATAAAACACATGCGCCATCAAACACACATAGTGTACCTTAGATCCCCTTATTCAATTTCGGGCGGATCTAGGACACATCAACCGCAAAAAAATGATATCTTTATTAATCACTGAGTACATCTAAAGCAATGATAATGCCAAGCTGAAAACCCTTTGAAACAACTTGCCTTCAAAAACTGAATGGATAGTGGCACTATCCCTCTCAAAGTAAAACAATACTTTGAATTACAACAACGTTCCCTTATCACTCCAGACACTTATATCTCCACAAAATTTTCTGCAAATTTACAAAATGTAATGCACCTTATCCCTCCAAATACAAATGGAAACACTCCTTATTTCTTCAATTACAAAGAGGGAAAAAATTATAATCCACTAACTTAAACTCTTTTCTTTTAAAACTCCCATTAAAAGAATTTTATGAAGTTCCTTTTAAAGAAATAAAAAAAAAAAAAAATGAATTTTATGTTCACTTTAAAATGTGAATGAATCTATTTTTTTAAAGCACACGTCATGCTTTTAAAAAAGAATCCACATCCTTTAACCATTTAAAATAATTCACCGTGCATTCTTTTAACAACCCCAATACTTTTAGTCATGCTGGCTTCACCGTACATTCATGTTGCAGAAATCCATGCAGCAGCGAAAACCTGGATGGTATTAACTTTCACGCAATTCCTGTCCAAGCATAGTTAGCAGTTTCACGCTGGTTCATTCACAATGGTTTCTAAACATTGTTGGCTCCACACGCTATTGGTTGACACGCACAGGTCAATTCTAGAATGTAGCAACAGGCACCACGCAGCAAACATAGCAGCTGTTCACGATTTCGCCTGCGCCAAACTACAAAACCACCCGAATGCAAACAACAGGCGAACTTACATTCCTCATATCAAAGGAATAGAACAGTAAAAATAGAGACCAAAATTTCAATACTCCAAACCCTGTTGTCTTTCGAAAGCTCCGAAAGCCTCAACGCCACGACGCAGAGCAACAGAGAAAAGCTATGGTCTGGCTCCAGCAAAGTCCATAGTCTGACCTCAAACAATGATAGCACTACCTCAATTCGCTCAGGTGCACAGATCCTTCACACAATTGCAACCCCAAAAATAGATATGTCCACGCAACTTGCAATCACCCAACAGTGCACACACTGACTAATCCACGACTTTGAATTCGTTGCTCGAATTCCAACATCCATACCAAGGTCTTCTTTTGCTGAATACGCCTTACAAAAATGATTTTCCAGTCATGCCACCACACCATGCTTCCGCTGAGATCAAACTATGTAGGATTGTCTCCTCTGACTGCTATTAAATGATGGAAGAAAAAAAAAAATCCCTTTCAAATTTGTGATCTCATATTCTCCTTCGCTTCTTTTGTCAATTCCGAATATTAATTCTGCCAACAAAATCTCGTCTTGTCGCCGCAACACTATCATTTGACTATCATTCAAACGATCCTTCTACTCGTTGTTGTCGATGGCATGTGTTCTGCAAATGGGCAAATGGAACAATAGCAAATGGAAGATATAGCTGCAGCCTGGGTTTACGCCACTCTGTCCTTCACTCATGAAAGTACTTCATCTGCAAACAATAATTAAATAAACAATATTTTGTCCTTCCAACACACGAATAATCAGTCACAATCTTCCAGAACAGAAACACTCCTCCATGATATCGAGAATTGGCATGATATTCACCTTCACGTGATCTTCTCCTTCCACGCTGGTTTGTTACAAGCATTATGCATCACAAGAAGTTCAACCCGACGTACCTGGCTTGACCTCCTGAATGACCGTCCAAACTTAGCAAGATTGCAACATTCTTACGCCTTATCCCTTGACTAAAGGATCAATTGCTATCCACGCAAATGTATTGATTCATCCAGGAACCTCTCATGTAAGTAATCTCCCACGTAGTCTCTCTTATATACTTCCACGGATCTTTAAAACAAAACTTCATGCATCTTCTCTGATTCATGCCTTCCATTGATGCTGAAAGAACTACAAGCCACCGAAACGATGCTCTAGATATTTATCACGATATTCTAGAAATTGTGCTTCAATGTCGGCTTACTTGCACAAAGAACGCAACAGCTCATATTTGTACTGCGTGACCGCCACAACGCGGATGAGTGGCATCTTGCTTTGCTGCAATTGAGAGGTTAAGCCATGGTTTACGCACAAGCTTCAATCTCTGGTCCACAACGCTTCAGACTCAGGTTCTCTGGCGCACCAGTTTTCTTCGCAATATGTTCTCTTTAGTAGAGAGCTTGGTACAGATGCTCCCGAATATGTCAAGCTCTCTAGTGGAAAAAGGATTTAACTTCTTTCCATGCTTTTGTCGTAATCTCGGCCTGTGTGTGTCTCAGATTATTTTTTCTCCTCCTTCCACAGTTGTCCACAACACCAAGCTCTTTCCACGCTCAATGATCAATGCTACAACAGCTTCACAGATCTTCATGCTGATAGATTCACAGATCTTCACGCTGATAGACTCACATAGGCCCTAAGAACCAAAAAGGCTCTGATACCACATAATGAAAAAGAAATTAACTCAGAGAAATATATAAATCACAGATAAAAACCATACGCAAAATATAGGCGGAAAAGGCAGAAGCCTCATGATTCTTCAGGTATTCTTACTCTCATTAAAATAATTAAATGTAATGTTACAAATAAATAGATGAGAGACATTGTTCTCAAGATAGTGCGTGCTATCTTAGACACTTTTGGTTGAGATAATTTCTCACCAGACACACACCAATATAGGAGTTACCTAAACTAACTCCTATCTTAGAGGAACAACCCAAGAGTTAGGCACAAATTCCTAACTTTGAATATTTAATTAATTTATTTATTTTTTGGATTTATTATTGTTTTATGAGAGAGGCTAACAAATACCAAGGAACGATGAAATCCTGAGCTCGAAGGCATTGTCCCCCATAGCCTTGGTGATGGTGTCTGGCCCATATTGGAGTGGGTGAAGCTTTCGGTGGGGTCCAACAAGGCGCTCCTTCTGCAAATGTTGCCAAACATTTTCGCCCACTTGGAACTTCTTCAGAACCCGATGATGATCATGGTGCTTCTTGTACTTAGCATTGGCGTTGTCCAATATATCATGGACCTGTTGGTGGATGTGTTGAATGTTCTCATTGAAGTTTTTAGTCCTGTCATCTTCAGACTGGACGTGAGCCGAATATTCATGATTAGTTGCAAATGGTATAGCCATGTCAATGGGACATAATCGTTGAAATCCCAACCCTACCTAAAAGGGGTTGTGGCCCATTGAACTATGGAGAGCTCTATTGTAGCTATGTTGGACATAAGGGAGGCTTTCATCCCATGTGTGTGGATTCTTTGAGTTGTACCCACGTAGAATGTGTACAATCATGTTTTTGACAACCTCTATTTGGCCATCAGTTTGGGGATGGAAAGTCATGGACTTAGTAAGTTTGGTATCCATCATTGACCAAAGACTTGACAAAAATGCTCTTAGGAATATTTTGTCCCGATCTTAGACAATGGACTATGGGATCCAAAAGTGTATGCACACTCGCTCAAAGAAGAGCTTAGTAGTGGCCTATGTTGTGATACTCTTCTTATAGGCCACCATAATAGCCATCTAAGAGAATTAGTCAATGACCATGAAAACGCAATCATTAATATGCTTAGAAGAAGGAAAGCCCAACATATAATCCACGAAGATGGATTCCCAGGTCGACTAGGAGTAGGAAGAGGATTATATAGGCCTTGCTTCTTGATGGTTGGTTTGGAAATAGTGTAGGCAGTGCAAGATTTAATGTACCTCCCAACATTCTGACAAACGTTTGGCCAGTAAAAATACTTATGTAATGCTGCCACTATTTTCTCTACTCTGAAATGTCTAGCGACCCAACTATAGTGTGCCTCCCAAATCATCTTTTCACACTCGCTTGAAGGAACACAAATGTGTCTTAGGTGGCATAAGAGTGCATCTTGGAAGTGAAATTTTGGAATTTTCTCACCTTCAAGGAGTGTGTGGTATGTGTTGTTGAATTCTAGATCGCTCGTGTAAAGATGTGGTCACCCCGAAGTCTTGTGCCCACAGCAGTCAAGCATAATGATTAGCGCCATGACTGGTGGTTGGATAAGGCAATCTACAACATTATTGGTGTTGTCTTTCTCATACTTAATTTTCAAATGGAAATGTTACAGGTATGTGGACCATTTCTGATGGCAATCTTTCTGTAACTTCCCTTGTGTCTATATGAACTGTAGGGGTCAGTGGTCCGTGTGGATGATTGTTTCCTTCCACATAATTTAATGCTTCCATTGATTGCAAGCCTACACAATGGAATACATTTCTTTGTCATAGGTGGGTTACTTTTGGAGTACTATTTTTAAAACTGTCTCACTATGGTAAGCCATTGGATTCCCCACATAATAAGAACTGCACCAATAGCATAGTTAGAATGATGCTAGCCTAATCCGACAATACCCATATTCTGCACTTAAAATTGCATGTCACTGGTCCCAGGTCTTAATCACCTGATCCATGGTGAAAACCTTCACAAATAAGGTTTAAGGCTTCTTAATTAAATTTCATTGTGGAAACGTTTTACTTGACTACACCTAGTCTAACCACTTAATTAACCCTTGAGCAAAACTTTATTCAACATTCATAAACTTTGGTTAATTCTTATACCTTAGAACTTAGCCCTCTGGTTGATTTCACTACACGCTCGTCTTAATGATACCATGGTTAGACTTTGGTTAAGCTCAACTTAACCCAAAATACCTTTAACTCTGCTATTTCTATTATTACTCTCGTATAATAGAAACAATACATAAACCGCACTTAACCTTACCTTTTCACTTTTCATCGAGCTTTGCACATTTATCGATGCTCTCTCATCGCGTTTAGCCCCCCACTGTTGATTCCACTGCACCAGATCATCAGTTGTCGTGTCGTATCACAACTTAACCCATTCATCCACCGGAACTCAAATAAATTTAAACTCTTGATCAGAATTCATCGGGTCTGCTCACGCCCAAGTCTTATTGGCTTCAATCTCCACCGTTGATCTCACCCTTCAATCCGACGGTTGATGATACACCTGAGCATCGCACATCACAAATCACATTTTGTTAAGGCCAAGGTTCATCCACTCATGAAATATTGCGATGCAAAAGTAATCGGCGATCCTCCACCATTGATCAAAGCACACTTGATCCAACGGTTAACAGCGATATCAAGTGAGGCACTTACACGAGGATTACCCACCCTTACAGAGCTGATAAGGAATATAAATCCTTGATCTATAAATGTTTGGGTCCAAACTTGAAATTAAAGTTCGATCACCTTATGACCCAATATCCATTGGATATATGAGGCCATCAAATCTCTGTTTTGAGGGACTTCAACTAGCACACAAATTAAAGTAGGCTTAACCCCCACATTTGATTATGATCTAAGAGGTTGAATATGCGATTGATGGCTAGTAGTGAGTGTGGGACTTCAACCATGATCAAGGAAATCCGTACTCTCCTACCCCCGCAATTGCTGATCGCCGTCGATCTAACGATCTAGATCTATTCCTCCGCCATTCTTCTTCCACCATTCATATTCATCAATCTAAACGATCTGATGGCTCCCTCTGTGCTTGTTCACTTATGATGGGATTTACCTTACAACACAAATTAACTTGCCAACTCCTTTCTCCATTTGGAAACAGTGTGCCAAGACTTCTCTAATTTCTTTACTCTGCCTTACAACTATACCTCTGTTTCTTTAACACCACTTCGAACTAGAATACATAATACTCTCTGTATTATTTCCCTTCTTCCAAGTTTTGTAATTCATTCTTTACTTGACCTATACATACATCTATTAAATCCAAACTGGAATCACACCAATTCTACCTAGATGGTAAGTCTTTTGTCACTAAGAAAGATTTTCAGAAATTCAACTTCAATTCATTCATCATGGTTTATCACACGGAAACCATAAATTCACAATTAAAGATCACTCAGCACATAAAAAGAATGACACACACAGTCACAACGAATTCAATTTCCTCATTCATTAGAAAAATGTGCAGATACAAATAAAAATTTGTTTTACAATCTAGCTTTGGTTTGAACTACCTTTACATTGTCTGTATCAGTGGCCCTTTCTCGTTTCAATGCCCGTAGGCTCACAATCCAACCGTCCTGTCTGCTAACTCTCTAACTAACTCTCTCTTTTAAGCCTTCAAGGCTTACAAATTACACACAAAAGGATTATGTTAACCAATTTTGGTTTAGATCCTGAATAATTTCACCTGAATCCTAAATATCCTAATCTAAACCCTAAAATCATGAAACTAACTCTTAGTTCCTCTAACTCACACACTATTCTTGAAATCTCTCTTAATGAAAATATTTCATTACAATATCCTCACTATTATACAACCCTTATAAAAACATAGGAAAATAAACAATCAATCACTGTTTAGGGAATCAGGTTCCTTGAAACACAAGGCCCTATGCTTATTAAAATGCAATGGTTTTTCTGAGCAGGATGCTCCTGCATCACAGAAGCATTTGTATCAATCTCAAATGGTTGTTGCAGGTTTGGTAATGAGAGCACTGGTGCAGAGCAGAGGCACTGATTCAACTCAGTAGATGCCTTCTATTGGGTTTCAGACCAAAATAACTTTGCTTTCTCTCCACCCTTAGTGACTTGAATTCAAGGCCAAGTGATATGAGAGAAACCCAACACGAACCTGTAGTAGAAATTGGCAAGGCCTAGAAACATGCGAAGCTATACTAGAGTGGTTGGGCCTAGCCAATCCTGAATGATTTGTATCTTGGTTGGGTCCACATGCACAGCTTGATCATCAATGATGTACCCCAAATATTGAACCTCAGTCATACCAAAAGTTCATTTCTCCATATTGGCACATAGCTTGTGTTGTCACAGGGTTTGGAGGACCTATCGAATATGTTGGAGGTGCTCTTTCCAACTTTGGCTAAAGATCAATATGTCATCTAAATACATCACCATGAATTCATTGGTGAAGGGTTGCAATATGTCATCCATCAACCTCATGAAGGTTCCAAGGGAATTATTCAACCTAAAAGGCATGACCAACCATTCGAAAAGGCCCTCCTTGGATTTGAAGATGGTCTTCCACACATCAGAGGGTTCGATAGGCACCTTCTGATAACCAGACTTCAAGTAAAACTTGTTGAAATATTTGGCCCCTTGAGCTAGTCCATAAGGTCATCAACCCATAGGATTGGGTACCTTTTCCAGGTAGCAATCTTGTTCAGCATTCAATAGTCAATACATAGTCTTCGGGTCCCATCCTTCTACTGTAACAATATAATCAGGCTCCCATATGGTGATAAGCTTGGACTGATGTTCCCTTTTTGTAATAGCTCTTGAATCTGCCTCTTGATCTCATTGTTCTCCATAAGAGAGTGTCGATAGATTGGTCCATTGGGTAGTGCATGCCTGGGGTCATATCAATGGAGTGCTTGACCTGACAGTGCAAAGGTACCCCTGTAGGTGAGAAAAAAAATTCCTTGTACTCCACGACCTTATCCATTTGTTGTTGATGTGTGGACGAGCCATATTTGGAAGTCGTGACCACAATATTCTTCTTTCCCTAAGGGAAAATCATAAGGAAAACAAATTTTCTGGTTTGTGAAATGATCTTACTACATTGCTTTGCAGAGATCAAAGAGATGGCAGTTAGTGGGGCTACCTCCAGTATCTTGTACAACTTGTTGCCTAAATTAATAATCATAGAGTGAGGTCTAAACTCATATACAACGTGTCGCTTCCACAAGTATGATTGTCCTAATAATACATCACAAACTTCAAGATGAGCAACATCACATAGTACCTCATCCATGAAGGGATTGATGTTGTAGGTAAGGTGCCACTGTTGGCTAACGTGAAGATCTTGTCCTTGGTGAAGCCACCCAATGGTGTATGGATGCATATGTTTTGTAATCAGTAGACCTAGACGCTTCACAACCTCTGCTGAAATGAGGTTCTTTTGGCTCCCTCCATTGCCAATGAACTGCAATGGAGAACCCTTCACCCACATCTGTGAGTGGAAGAGGTGTTCCCCCTCCTATGGATCTTCAAGATCATTCTTCTGGATCTTGGTGGTGGCCACAGTGCCACTGGTCTCCACATCAATTATCTACTTCCCTTTGTCATTACCCTTCTAGGGTTTTGACTGAGAGTTGGAACATGCTTCTGATTTGGAAGCCTTCAGCTTGGCCTTTATGTATTTATCCTCATAGCTCTCCACAGGGTAGTACTACTCCTTCATGACATCCCAGAATGAATCCCAAGTGGGTGTGGCTGAAAATAGTAAGGGTGTACTTTTGTCCTTCTTCTCAGAGTATGTTTCCCACCAATTCTTTACATGGGGGGTGGCTTTGAGAAGTGCAAAAGTAATATTTTCCCGACTGGAAAAATCATGAACAAAAAAAGTATCCTTCTAGCAGATTTAACCATTTATCTAGGGCATCTGAATCTATCTAACCTTTGAATATGGGAATGTCAAAGTTAAATTGTACCTTAAAGAGTGTGGTGCTTCCAGAGGGGCTTCTGGAAGAATATGTGTCTCCTTTGGGTAGTCACTGAAGGATCTGGGCAAAGTTGTCCATCATCGCATTCCATTATCACTCGAGGGCTTCTTCGAGCAAGATTTTAAAGGATCTCCTACCCCCTCATCTTTCTTCTCTTCTTCCATGGGAGGTCATCGAGATTTTAGAGGCTGGTGTTGCAAAGGTTTGACCAGTTCAAGCCCTAACTCCTTATATCTCGACCTCATTGGGGACATGCAAAGAAAAATAGAGAAAGAATAGACCGCTCTAATACCATTGATCCGAACTTAAACAAGAACACACCAAATCATAGATATAACTATAAATATAAAGATGCAGTAGAAATAACACTTCATTTCATTAATATCAAACACTGAAATGTGCTTAAAGATAGAAATGTAAATAAACTAGCTTGGGCAATGGTAACTTATCTCTGAGAAGATATGTGGTGGCTACATGCCTCTGAACTATGTTACAATGAGGCGCAAGGGCCTATTTATTATTGAATAACAAGGGAAAACACTAAACAACCAAAACCCTAACCCCAAGAGATGGAACGCTAAGTGTTTGTGGGCCTAATTGGGGTTAGTTGGGCAGCCAACTTCCCAGGGTCATAACTTGGTCATATTATCTTTGTTTGGCATGTACGTGATCCAGCTGGATAGTGGTGGCCACCCACTAATTCCACTTGGATCCCCACTAGTGCTTCTTTCAGTTTTTTCAGTTTCCTTAATTATAGCACAGTTTACTATTTTTAGTAGTTTTTCGGGTCTTAAACTTCCGGAGCCGTTTTGAGGCCCTAAACGACGTTTTTTGGGAAATCTACCA
>APFE031229871.1:63504-74806 GCA_000404065.3 Pinus taeda
TTTACAATAAAGATGAACCACACTAAATAGTTTGTGAACAAATAATTTATTGTCAAAGAAAAGACTTTTTATAAACTTTATGAATAACAAAAACTTATGGTTAAATACCTAGATAGAATGGTAGTTAGCCAATTTAATTCCCCTGATTGTATTACTGGTCAAAGATAATAAAGAATGGTAGTTAGAAGTTAATTACCCTTCCATTTGAATTTTATTCCTCACCACCCACATGTCAGGCTCCGTCTTCACTAAGATACCTATATGAAGATGGTGACGTATTCGACTTTCCACTTTGAATTGATGGACTAGCCGGCACTATGCACAAGACCCGGCTTCCGGCTTTCAGTTTAAAATTATTGATGGTTCGTGGGCTTTTTGTTTTGATTCTTTTCGTTGTAACGTGAACAACTCAAATATGCAATAGTCATAAGTGTCTCTAAGTACAAATATGCAACTTTGTCATAAGTGTCTCTGAATCAATAAAAAATGAACCTAGTCATAAGTGTTTCTAAGTACAAATGTGTAACTTTGTCATAAGTGCAACTTTGTCTTAAGTGTTTTTAGGTAAGCTGAATCAATCAAAAATTCAATGTTAAAAAATGAACCTAGTCATAAGTGTTCTAAGTACAAATGTGCAACTTTGTCATAAGTGCAACTTTGTCTTAAGTGTTTTTAAGTAAGCTGAATCAATCAAAAATGCAATGTGAACGTTGTTTGATTAATTCTAAATTTTATGAATTAATCTAAAATGCAATGTAAACGTTATTTGTTTAATTTATTTCAATCATATTTTCAACCATTTTTATTTCAATTCTATTTTCAACCATTTTTATATTTGTTATAAATTTTAAGAATATTATGGAATTTGATAAAGAAGCTAAATCAAACATTAAATTTTGAAATATTTCTCGAATATATATTCTAAAGTGTCTTCCTTTCAAATTCAACAAGTCTTGGCTCGATGAGGAGGATTTTATCAAAATGTTTGAGATTCTCGGACGCCATTCGAATATTTTGAAGAAGGATCTATGATGGACCAGATTACCGATAAGTTAAGGAAGTTAAAATGAGTGGTTCGATCGTGGGAGCGTAAAAAAAAATCAAATATGTGGGTGGACTTGGAGGAGATTAATGTTGAGATGGAATGTCTTTTTCACCATGGAACCTGTTGCTCCATCCCCTTTGCAACATGCTTACCTAAAGGAGCTGGAATTAAAGAAAAGACATATTGAAAATATTTAGGAGTCAACTTGGAACTTAAAAAGTCGGGAAATTTGGATCAAAGAGGGAGACCAGAATACCCTTTTCTCCAGCATTATGCCACTCATAGGAGGAATATTAATTCCATCTAGTAAATGGAGTCTGTCTATGAAGGAAGAGTTTATAGTATTGAAGACATTCAGAGGGAGGTTGCCAAATATTTTGAGAACATGTTCTTAGCCACATAGAGGTGGATATCCATGATTATATTTGGTGTATTGAGTTTTTCCTACCATGTTCACAACAGAAACCAATGTCACTGTGGGGAGGCATGTTTCACTGGAATAATTTCCATGGTTCTTCATTCATTATTGAAAGACAAATATCTTAGCCTCGATAGGTGGATGGTTGAGATTTTCTTACATTTTTTTTACATTATGGACAGGGATCTACTAAATATTGTGGAGTCACACCACTCTGGTCGAGTATCTGGGGTGATTAACTCCACTTTTATCACTCTCATCCTGAAGTCTTCCCACCCAACTACTTTCACATATTTTTGGCCAATATCCCTATGTAATATTACATATAAGTTGATCTCAAATATCATTACGTTCGTGTTAAAAGACACATTATCTAGCCATATATCCCCAGAACAATTTAGGTTTCTCTCAAATCGAAAGATATAGGAGGTTGTTGCAAATGCACAGGAGTGAATACATTCCATCCGTACGAAAAAAGAAATATTCTCTGGTAATGACATTAGATCACCGGAAGGCATATGACATTATTGATTTTCCATTTCTACAAATGATTCATACTAAGATTAGCCAATCTATGGATAATTTTTCTTGGATCATGGTGTGTGTCTTGGTGGTGTCTTGTCATTTAATTTTGTAGTCTTAATTAATGGTGTTCCATAGAACTTTTTCTGGTCTGGGAGAGGTTTCCACCAAGGGTGCTCATTATCCCCTTTGTTATTCATCATGGTCATTGATTGATCCAAACTTAAATAGGAATGCAAAAAATCACATATATAACCATAAATACAGAGATGCAGTAGAAATAACACTTCATTTCGCTAATATCAAACACTGAAATATGCTTACAAATAGAAATGGAAATAAACTAGCTTGGGCGATAGTAGCTTATCTCTGAGAAGAAATGTGGTGGCTACATGCCTCTGAACTGTGTTACAATGAGGTGCACGGGCCTATTTATTATTGAACAACAAGAGGAAACCCTAACCCCAAGAGATGAAACACCAAGATTTTGTGGGCCCCGTTGGGGTTAGTTGGACAACCAACTTCCCGAGGTCGTAACTTGGTCATATTATCTTCGTTTGGTGCATACAATACCTTGTTGGAAATATATCTCTTAGTACTACATGATTTGCGGTAGACCTATGTCTATGGCACGAGCCTACTGCAAACCTCAAAAAAAAGTCGTTTAGGGGGTCAAAACTACTTTGAATGTTCAGGACTAGAAAAACTACTAAAAATAGTAAATGCTACAATAAACGAGGAAAAAAATGAAACCGACTAGAGTTATAGGTGGAATACGCAAGTGGCCACCAATAGCCACCTGGATCAATTCTCCCTCCTTATGAAGAAATGGTCCCCATTGCATCCAAAGCCTCCATGAGGTGAGGAAACTTCTGTTGAACCTGGTCCCTAGTGAACCACTTTCCCCGGTGAAGGATTTGGCCTGCTTTGACAATTCGATATAGTTGGATCCTCTATTGGAGATTGTTCTTGATCTGTGTATCCATGATTTGATTAGTTGTGGCATGTTCCATGCAGTCTAGGTTCAGCTCTGTTGGTGTGATTTGTTCTGTAATATTGGATGTGTCGAGAAATGGTGGAAAGTATGGCCGAAAGTGATCTACATTGAACATTAGGTGAAGACCAAGGAACGATGGAATCCTGAACTCAAAGGCATTGTCGCCCATATTCTTGGTGATGGTGTATGGCCCATATCGGAGTGGGAGAAGCGTTCGGTGGGGTCCAGCGAGGCGCTCCTTCTACAAATGTTGCCAAACTTTTTCACCCACCTAGAACTTCTTCAGAACCCGATGATGATCATGGCGTTTCTTGTACTTATCATTGGCGTTGTCCAATATATCATGGACCTGCTAGAGGATGTGTTGAATGTTCACATTAAAGTTTTTAGCTCTGTCAGCTTCAAACTGTATGTGAGCTGAATATTCATGAGTAGTTGCAAATGGTATAGCCACATCAATGGGACATAATTGCTGAAATCCCAACCCTACCTAAAAGGGGTTGTGGCCCACTGAACTATGGAGAACTCTGTTGTAGCTATGTTGGACATAAGGGAGGCTTTCATCCCATGTGTGTGGATTCTTTGAGTTGTACCTACGTAGAATGTGTATGGTCATCTTGTTGACGACCTCTATTTGGCCATCAGTTTGGGGATGGAAAGTCTTGGACTTAGTAAGTTTGCTATCCATAATCGACCAAAGACTTGACAAAAATGCACTTAGGAATATTTTGTCCCGATCTTAGACAATGGACTATGGTATCCAATAGTGTACCCGCACTCGCACAAAGAAGAGCTTAGTAGTGGCCTATGTTGTGATACTCTTCTTACAGGCCGCCATAATGGCCATCTAAGAGAATCTGTCAACGACCATGAAAACACAGTCGTTATTGGCTTAGAAGAAGGAATGCCCAACATGTAATCCATGGAGATGGATTCCCAGGTCGACTAGGAGTAGGAAGAGGATTATATAGGCCTTGCTTCTTGATGGTTGGTTTGGAAATAGTGCAGGCAATGCAAGATTTAATGTACCTCCCAACATCCTAATGAAGGTTTGGCCAATAAAAATACTTATGCAGTACTTCCACTATTTTCTCTACTCTGAAATGTCTAGTGACCCGACTATAATGTGCCTCCCAAATAATCTTGGCACACTTGCTTGAAGGAACACAAATGTGTCTCAGGTGGCATAAGAGTGCATCTTGGAGGTAAAAATTTGGAACTTTCTCACCTTCAAGGAGTGTCATGTAAGTAGTTGTTGAATTCTAGATCGCTCTTGTAAAGATGTGGTCACCCGAAGTCTTATGCCCACAGGAGTCAAACACAATGATCAGTGCCATGATTGGTGGTTGGCTGAGGCAATATACAACATTATTGGTGTTGTCTTTCTTATACTTAATTTTAAAATGGAATTGTTGCAAGTAGGTGGACCATTTCTAATGGCAATCTTTCTGTAACTTCCCTTGTGTCTGTATGAACTATAGGGGTTGGTGGTTTGTGTGGATGATTGTTTCCTTCCCCGGAATGTAATGCTTCCATTAATTGCAAGCATGCACAATGAATACATTTCTTTGTCATAGGTGGGTTAATTTTGGACTATTTTTAAAAGTGTCTCACTGTGGTAAGCCATTGGATTCCCCGCAGAGTAAGAACTACACTAATAGCATAGTCAAAATGATGCCATCCTAAGCTGACAATACCCACATTCTGCACTTAAAATTGCATGTCACTAGTCCTAGGCCTTAATCACCTGATCCATGGTGAAAACCTTCACAAATAAGGTTTAAGGCTTCTTAACTAAACTTCATTGCGGAAATGTTTTATTTGATTGCACATAGTCTGACCCCTTAATTAACCCCTGAGCAAAACTTTATTCAACGTTCATAAACTTTGGTTAATTCTTATACCTTAGAACTTAGCCCTCTGCTTGATTTCACTACCCACTCATCTTAATCATACCATGTTTAGACTTTGGTTAAACCCGACTTAACCCAAAATACCTTTAACTCTGCTATTTCTATTATAACTCTCGTATAATAGAAATATTACATAAACCGCACTTAACCTTACCTTTTCACTTTTCATTGGCCTTTGCACATTTATTGATGCTCTCTCATCGTGTTCAACCCCCCATTGTTGATTCCACTCCACCAGATCATCTGCTGTCACGTTGTATAACAACTTGACCCATTAATCCACTGAAACTCAAATAAATTTAAACTCCTGATCATAATTCGTCAGGTCCATTGAGGCCCAAGTCTTATTGGCTTCAATCTCTGCATTGATCTCACCCTTCAATCCGACGGTTGATGATACACTTAAGCATCGCACATCACAAATCGCATTTTCTTAAGGCCAAGGTTCATCCACTCATGAAATATTGTGATGCAAAACTAATCGGTGATCCTCCACTGTTGATCAAAACACACTTGATCCAATGGTTAATAGCGATATCGAGTGAGGCACTTGCACAAGGATTACTTGTCCTTACGGAGCCGATAAAGAATATAAATCCTTGATCTATAAATGTCCGGGTCCGAATTTGAAATTAAAGTTTGATCACCTTATGACCCAATATCCGTTGGATATATGAGGCCATCAAATCTATGGTTTGCGAGACTTCAACTAGCACACATATTAAAACAGGCTTAACCCCCACAGTTGACTGTGATCTAAGAGGTTGAATATGAGATTGACGGCTAGGAGTAAGTGCGGGACTTCAACCATGACCAAGGAAATCCATACTCTCCTACCCCCGCAGTTGCTTATCACCATCGATCTAAACGATCTGTCGATCTGACGATCTAGATCTATTCCTCCACCATTCTTCTTCCACCATTCATATATGTTGATCTAAACGATTTGATGGCTCCCTCTGTGCTTGTTCGCTTATGATGGGATTTACCTTACAACACAAATTAACTCTGCCAACTCCTTTCTCCACTTGGAAACAGTGTGCCAAGACTTCTCTGATTTCTTTACTCTGCCTTGCAACTATACCTTTGTTTCTTTAACACCACTTCGAACTGGAATACATAATACTCTCTGTATTATTTCCCTTCTTCCAGATTTCATAATTCGTTCTTTACTTGACCTATACATACATCTATTAAATCCAAACTGGAACCACACAGATTCTACCCAGACGGTAAGTCTTTTGTCACTCAGAAAGACTTCCAGAAATTCAACTTGAATTCATTCATCATGGTTTATCACTCAGAAACCATAAATTCACAATTACGGATCACTCAGCACATAAAAAGAATGACACACCCAGTCACAATGAATTCAATTTCCTCATTCATTAAACAAATGTATAGATACAAATAAAAATATGTTTTACAATCTAGCTTTGGCCTCATCTGCCTTTACATGGTCTGTATCAGTGGCCCTTTCTTGTTTCAATGCTCGTAGGCTTACAATCCAACCCTATTGTCTGCTAACTCTCTCTTTTAAACCTTCGAGGCTTATAAATTATACACAAAAGGATTCTGTTAACCAATTTTGGTTCAGATCCTGAATAATTTCACCTAAATCCTAAATATCCTAATCTAATCCCTAAAATAATGAAACTAACTCCTAGTTCCTCTAACTCACACACTATTTTTGAAATCTCTCTTAATGAGAATATTTCATTACAGTATCCTCACTATTATACAACCCTTATAAAAACATAGGAAGATAAATAATCAATCACTCTTTAGGGAATCACATTCCTTGAAACACAAGACCCTATGCTTACTAAAATGCAATGGTTTTTCTGAGAAGGATGCTCCTACACCACAGAAGCATCAGTATCAATCTCAAATGGTTGTTGCAGGTTTGGTAATGAGAGAATTGGCGCAGAGCAAAGGCACTAATTCAACTTAGTAGATGCCTTCTGTTGGGTTTCAGGTCAAAATAACTTTTCTTTCGCTCCACCCTTAGTGACTTTACTTAAAGGCCAAGTGATATGAGATAAACCCAACACGAACCTACAGTAGAAATTGGCAAGGCCCAGAAACATGCGAAGCTCTGCTAGAGTGGTTGGGCCTAGCCAATCTTGAATGACTTGTATCTTAGTTGGGTCCACATGCACAGCTTGATCATCAATGATGTACCCCAGATATTGAACCTCAGTCATGCAAAGAGTTCATTTCTCCATATTGGCACATAGCTTGTGTTGTCGTAGGGTTTGGAGGACCTGTTGAATATGGTGGAGGTGCTCTTGCCAACTTTGGCTAAAGGTCAAGATGTCATCTAAATACACCACCATGAATTCATTGGTGAATGGTTTCAATATGTCGTCCATCAACCTCATGAAGGTTGCAAGGGAATTATTCAACCTAAAAGGCATGACCAACCATTCGAAAAGGCCCTCCTTGGATTTGAAGGTGGTCTTCCACACACCAGAGGGTTCGATAGGCACCTTCTGATAACCAGACTTCAAGTAAAACTTGCTTAAATATTTTCCCCCTTGAGCTAGTCCACAGGGCCATCAATCCATAGGATTGGGTACCTTTTCCGAGCAACAATCTTGTTCAACATTCAATAGTCAATACAGAGTCCCTGGGTCCCATCCTTCTACTGTAACAATACAATTGGGCTCCCATAGGGTGATGAGCTTGCCCTGATGTTCCCTTTCTGCAATAGCCCCTGAATCTACCTCTTGATCTCACCGTTCTCCATAACAGAGTGTTGATAGATTGGTCCATTGGGTCGCACATGCCTCAGGTCAAATCGATGGAGTGTTTGACCTGATAGTGTAGAGGTATCCCCGTAGGTGAGAAAAATAATTCCTTGTCCTCGTCCATGACCTTGTCCATCTGTTGCTGATGTGTGGAGGAGCCCTGTTTGGAAGTCGTGGCCACAATATTCTTCTTTCCCTGAGGGCGAATCATAAGGAAAACAAATTTTCTAGTTTGTGAAATGATCTTATTACATTGCTTTGCAGAGATCAAAGAGATGGCAGTAAGTGGGGCTACCCCTGGTATCTTGTATAACTTGTTGCCCAAATTAATAATCATAGAGTGAGGTCTATACTCATATACAACATGTTGCTTCCACAAGTATGATTGTCCTAATAATACATCACAAACTTCAAGAGGAGCAACATCACATAGTACCTCATCCGTGAAGAGATTGATGTTGTAGGGAAGGCACCATTGTTGGCTAACGTGGAGATCTTGTCCTTGGTGAAGCCACCCAATGGTGTATGGATGCAGATGTTCTATAGTCATTAGACCTAGATGCTTCACAACCTCTGCTGAAATGAGGTTCTTTTGGCTCCATCCATTGCCAATGAACTGTAGCAAAGATCCCTTCACCCACATCTGTGAGTGGAAGAGTCGTTCCCCCTCCTATGGATCTTCAAGATCGTTCTTCTAGATCTTGGTGGTGGCCACGGGGCCACTAGTCTCCACGTCAATTATCTACTTCCCTTTGTCATTACCCTTGTAGGGTTCTGACTGAGATTTGGAACATGTGTCTAATTCGGAAGCCTTCAACTTGGCCTTTATGTATTTATCCTCATAGCTCCTGACAGGGTAGTACTACTCCTTCATGACATCCTGGAATAAATCCCAAGTTGGTCTGACTGAAAATGACTGAAAATAGTGAGGATGTACTTTTTTCCTTCTTCTTAGAGTAGGTTTCCCACCAGTGCTTTACATGGGGGGTGGCTTTGAGAAGTACAAAAGTAATCTTTTCTTGGCTGGAAAAATCATAAACAAAAAAATATCCTTCTAGTAGATTTAACCATTTATCTATGGCATCTGAATCTATCTAACCTTTGAATATGGGAATTTCAAAGTTAACTTGTACCTTAAAGGGTGTGGTGCTTCCAGAGGGGCTTCTAGAAGAAGATGTGTCTCCTTTGGGTAGCCGCTGAAGGATTTGGGCAAAGTTGTCCATCATCGTATTCCATTGTTGCTCGAGGGCTTCTTCAAGCAATATTTTAAAAGGATCTCCTACCCCCTCATCTTTCTTCTCTTCTACCATGCGAGGTCATCGAGATTTTCGAGGCTGGTGTTGCCAAGGTTTGACCAGTTCAAACCCTAACTCCTTATATCTCGATCTCATTGTGGACATGCAAATAAAAACAGAAAAAGAATAGACCGCTCTGATACCATTGATCCGAACTTAAACAGGAACACACCAAATAATAGATAAAACTATAAATATAGAGATGCAGTAGAAATAACACTTCATTTCATTAATATCGAACATTGAAATGTGCTTACAAATAGAAATGTAAATAAACTAGCCTCGGGGATGATAACTTATCTCTGAGAAGATATGTGGTAGCTACATGCCTCTGGACTGTGTTACAATGAGGCACAAGGGCCTATTTATTATTGAATAATAAGAGAAAACACTAAACAACCAAAACCTTAACCCCAAGAGATGGAACACCAAGAGTTTGTGGGCCCAATTAGGGTTAGTTGGGCAGCCAACTTCCCAGGGTCGTAAATTGGTCATATTATCTTTGTTTGGCATGTACGGTACCTTGTTCGAAATATATCTCTAATTACTATTGGATTTGACCTAAAAAAAACACCGCTTAGGGGGTCAAAACTTCTTTGGAAGTCCAATACCTGCAAAACTGCTAAAAATAGTAAATGTTGCAATAAACAAGGAAACAAATGAAACGAACTGGAGGTCTAGGTAGAATAGGTTGGTTGCCACCAATATCCACCTAGATCGTTGATGGCCTGAGAAGGAAATTTGGGAAGGCGCAATTGAGAGGCACGTTCTGTGGCTTATAGGTAATTTGTATTGTCTTTGTCTCTCATTTATTATTTATTGACGATGTGCTTATCTTTGAATAGGTTTCTTTGGTTCAATGGAATGTATTACATTTTACATTCCATTTTTTCAAGATATGGTGAAGTATCGGGCTTAATTCCAAATGGAAATAAATCTTTATTGATCCACTCTTCTGGAAATGCTAAGGAGGTTGCCAATATTGCTAGGATTTTTGGGGTGGTTGTCTCTGGTCTTGAAGCAGATTTCTTGTATTTGGGTTTCACAGTGAAACCAAATAAATACAATATCATGGATTGGAATTAGCTTTTGGATACGTTCTAGAAGTGTTTGTCTCTATAGTCTCATCGTTGGTTGCCTCTGGGAGGAATATATACACTCATTCAATATATCCTCCAACAAATCTCAATGTATTAGATGCACCTTTACATGATTCCAATGAAGTTCATCCAAAGGATCAAGGCTATTATGGCTCATTTCTTACGATTGGCGGCTAGGGGGATTGTAAGTTTCATCTGGTATGTTTGGATACCATTACTAGAAAAAAAGAGTTTGACGGTTGGGGCTTACTAGATCTGAGGTTTTTTGGGTGGGCCTTATTGACGAAGATTCTATGGAGAGCTATAATTGGGAGGAGTATCTGGCAAGAAATCATAAAAGGAAAATACTTGAAGCACATGTCTCTTTTGGAGTGGTACATACACCGGGGTAGGGAAAATTTTAAGAACCCCCCCTAAATTTATATGTATAATAAATGGGCGAAACTCCATGGTATATAGGAAAAATGGAAGGCGATTTTATCAATAATATAATATGTATATATAATTTTTTGGCGAATCTCTCACCCGGCATGGAAAATATTTTACTAAATTATAAAATCTTGTAAAATCTTGGTATTACCATGGGTCAATACCATGTGTTATTTCATACAACCTGGAGGCTTTAAAATCATACTATTTAGTAATTTATAAAAATTAATAAAATTAATAGTTGATTTTTTTTTTTTTTAACCAAGCTAAAATGTTTAACATACATTAAATTACAACATCCATTTTTACTCTTGATCCACCAAGCCCTAAGAGGGATCAAATATTTTTTACTCTATGCTAGTTTGCATATCACAATATTTAATACCTCCCGGAGGTTAGTAGATCCAGAGTAAAGATGGATCTATGCTGGTTTAATTCTCCCATTTAAATAGGCTACATTCCAAGTGAATACCATGGGTCAATACCATGTGCCATTTTCATTTTTATTAATACTAATATTAGGGTTAATAATGTCTTTTTCCATAATATAAATAACAATATAGTCCATGGTGTTTGTCCCATAGTATTTTGCCCATAAGTTTCACCTAAATATAACGCATTTTTTGAGTGTTCTTCAATATAAGGTGACATCTTTTTCCATGATATTAATAACAATATAGTCCATGGTATTTGTCCCATAGTATTTTGCCCATAAGTTTCACCTAAATATAGCGCATTTTTTTAGTGTTCTTAATATAAGGTGACTTATGGAGTAAATATAAAAAAATGTTTTATTTGTTTACCATACCTTTCGTTTATTTATATTTTTA
>APFE031229878.1:0-32199 GCA_000404065.3 Pinus taeda
ACTCAAGTATTCATCTTCTCATAAAGAAATCCTTTCCGTAAAAAATGTATTCAAGAGATTGAGGTTGTTCATGAAGCCAGTAAGATTCATTGTAAGAACAGACCTCGGACATATAGTTGGGATGTTTAGAAACAAAATATTGTTAGAACAAGCAGATAATAGGGTACTCAGATGGAGCTTATGGTTCGATGGATTCAACTTTTATATTGAATATAAAAAGGGATAATATAATTGTTTATAAAATTTTCTTACAAGTGAAGCAGCTCCTAAAGAAATCAAGATGTTAAGTTGTTCATCAACTTCAACTTCATCAGCACCTCTCTCTAGTCTAGAGGATTTTCAGTGGGTTCTAATATGTAAATATTTTCATATATCATTTTGATTTGAAGCTCTCATAGATAGGGTCAAGGAGAGTCCTTCATATGAATAAACCCTTGAAAAATGGGTTAATAGTAGCCATACTAATGTAAGTAATATTATGTATTTTTTAGAGTCTCCCATAATGTTTCAAGGGACCATTATATTTTCACCTTTCACAGGACAAAGATATATTTTTTTGTATGAGCCATGGCTAAGCTATGTAGACTATTGTAATATCTTTATGTACACCAAATATGCCAAGAGATTTTGTCTTATGTTCAAATATATTTCTATATGTAACCCCTAAAATCACCGGTCGCCCTGGTTCAAAATATTGCTACATGAATGGTACACAATAGAAGGAATATTTTATCCCATCAAAAGACATGAATTTATTGATTATATTTGAGAAGATATTAGAACAAAAACAGAGTTTGAGGCATGGTATATCTTCCAGATAGAACATTTGTTCAGTGCACTTAAAGTACATATTATTGATCCACCAGGGAAACCCGTCTACAAGGAAATGTCTTATTTCTTTGGATAGATTTGTAATCCTATAGATGAGATGGTACCTAGTATGTATGGATCTCTTTTATTTATGTTCTATAATATCATTCCACCACATGCATAATCTCATTTTTCACCAAGTGCCCAGCATCTATATTACTTAAGTGACATTGATAATTTTGGATATTCGAGCAACTAACAAAATCTTTGTAAGGAAGCATGGTGGGTTGTATTTCACGTCTAATCACTTGACAGTGAGTGTGACCAATATCATGAGATTCTGATCAAATATCCATTGTGTAAATCTTAGAAGATATTTTTAGGAAAGTTGAAATGACTAAGTGGAGGGGCCTCTCCTCCAAATTAATATCTTACGTTAATTATCTGGACAAATATTTAAAATTCAATAAACTTCTATGATTTTTGGTGGGACTTAACCCACATTTCAGAGAATCTACAGAAACATTTATATTTGAGATCCATAGTTTGCACACTTTATGTAAACAATTCATATCTCAAGAAGATACTTGATGCTCTCTTGAAATCCTATAAATAAGGAAAATGTATCGCCATTTTGGCATTCAAGTTTGTGTTTTCGGAGCTCTCTCTTTCCAAAGCTCCGTGTTATTATGTCTTAGGTCACATTCGACAATTCTGCACATGTGCACTTTGATGCATATGTGAACATAAAGTGGAGGTACTCATAGGAAGTATTGAGTTTAATTTCTTTAATGAAAATTTTGGACATAAATTCTTAATTCTTCGAGTTCCCCTCTATTTAAAGTCTGCATCAAATGTTTTCATCAATTGTTTCCCTTCTAACGACTCTTCTAAGCCCACCTAGCTATAAAGGATCTTTTCCTTTGGATACAAATTAAAATTTTTCATTTAGCGTACCTTAGTTTGTGTTAAACATTGTAAAAGTAGGTTTTGTGTATTTTTTGTGACGATTATGGAAAGTTAAATATCTTATATAAAAAATAATATCAAAATCAAATATCTCTAAGTAACTCATTTCAATATCAAAATGTTTCATTTTTATAACTCCTCATTATTTTTAGCATCCTAAGTCCTTTTGACAATAAGAATGTTGAGAAGGACAATTATGTTTTCTTGATTTAAAAAATATTGAAACAAGAACACAAACATCTTCAAATCCATCCCTTAAATTCTTTTCAATTAGACTCCAACTCATGTAATAAGTGAAGCAATAAGTTTCCTTAATATAAGTCCATTTGTCACATACCCCCTAAGCCTCATTTGAAAAATGTCTACTAGGCTCCCATTCCTTATATTTTCATCAGTTAAATTTAGATTCAAATAGTCGTCACAAGTATTACATGAACAAATATTTATCATGCACTATACTCATATTCTTCAAATTTCTATAACATTAAAGTAATGAGTCACACCCCTTGGGCACAATACTACAACCTCCTTCTATCATTTACTGGATTCATGATGTGTACTCTTAGGTTCAATAAATAGAACCTTAATAGAATCTTCCAAATAAACCCTTATGCATGTATTATAACTCAGAGGAATGATCAACCATGGGCATTCAAATAGACAAGATTATGCATAAAGACTTACTTTCTTTTCTACCTCAATATTAGCATAGATGCAAACTTCGACATAAATATACTAAAGCCAGTATTACTTCCCATAACGCAATCATAGTCCTACTTCCATGGGCACATGTAATGTTAACATGTGTATCTTAAGTAGTATGCACAATTAGGTAAAAGAGTGGCATTGGATGCATAATGCATATCATAGATAACCTAAACAATAGTTTATAAAGTTGAGACTTAACCATCTTAAACAAAAGATAGGATAGCACCAATACTGCATAAGATCCACATATTATCTTTCTTTACTAATATTAACTGGGATTGAATTTATATGGAAGAAAAACATAAGAAATTTCTCTTATATGCTTCAGAATTGAAAATATAGAGAGTAAGAGTCAACATACAAACATCCCATGCAAACTAGATAATTTAGAGGAGATCACTTAGAAAATCGAGCACCGCCACCCCACCTAGAACTGATTCTTCTAGATCACCCCAAGCCAAGAGTTTTTAACATGGATCAACTATCCCTATTGATCTCTTCCATGGGTATTTATTACCCTCTTTCATGATATGATTTCCATTAGCAACTACCCGCCCTTCTGAAGCTTTTTATCAATTTGCCTAGGCTTTTCCCAGAAAATCTTGCCTTTATCTCCCGCGAGGCTTTTCATCATAAAATATTTCCTTTATCTCCTATAAGGCTTTTATATTTTTCTTAACTTAGCATCTTTCTCCAGCTAAGAAGCTTAATGTATATTTATCTCTAAATCCATTAAGCTCATCTAGATTTGGATCTAAAAGTCTTATCATGAAAGGATTATCGATTCTCATTCACCAATGGGATTTGGCACGAATCTCATCTTTCGGTGTCTCTCTTTTCCAAGTGATTAATTATTTTATTTATTTCATAAGGTATATACTTTTCTTGTTACACATTAGACCTAACATTTCTAATCTTTAGTTAGCAAATTTTTACATATAAGGGAGGGGTGTTACATACTCCCCCCCTTAAATTTACACAAACCTCGGTGTATTACTACATCTTAAAATAATATTTCCTCATTCACAGATAGTTGTCTCTAAATTCACAGACTCCCATGGCCTTTCCATTTGATGCAAATCTTTTGATATATATTAGTTACAAGGAGCACATCTCCTCCCATCGATACTTGTAACATTTGTTTCAATCAATTTTGTGAGAGATTTTAGATGGAGAAAGTCATATATGTTTACCACAGTTAATATCATATTTTGATATACAATACTACTATTTGAGTATCGACAGCTTATATTTCCCACCATTTATTACATTGGAATAAATGCATGTTCCCCACCTGCATTATTCCAAGCCTTTGTGTTCTTGTCGAACACTTGCTTCTTGCAGTTTCCCTCCATACAACAAGTCACTAGCACATTTTCCAAATCAATATGTACAAATAATATATCAGGTTAGCTCACACATAACAATCAAAATCATATGTACCCATCAATTATAGATCATTTGTAATCCTCAAAGATTATAATCATAATCACCTTCATACAATACTGACACAAACCACTCATATTATCCTTAGTTTCCAATACCAATCCTTAGTTTTCACCTTTGTCCTACCTTTTTATGCACTCTGGATCAATTTCCTTATCAAGGAATCACCAAGTGTCTTCATGTGTACTTGCACATAGTTTGTAATACACACATGCAACTATAAATGTCATATATTATCATGCAGTACATGTATCAATACCGGTACTATATGTACCACTTGTACATAGTAGCATATGTACATCTTGTACACCATACCGATGTCCATAGCATCACATGCACAACATATACTTCATTCAAATGTTTACAACCATGTTAGTATTATGCCAAAAATCACTTCATTTATTTATAATACCCTTGGGTAAGTCGAACAAACCATGCTCACTTTATTGATAGGAGAATAAGGAATTTCATGGACCTATTCAACTTCTACAACCAATGAAATTTTTTATGTCAAAGTATTAAAGTGCTTTTATTTGGAAAATTATTTTCCTAATTCATGTGATTGTAGTACAATGTTAGCAAGATAGTATCATAGAAGTAATCATGCATACTACAACTTTATCATACCCATAATTTTGAGTTTTGGGATTAGATCTATCACCTGGACAAGGTTTTAACAACAAAAGAATGTGACTTCCGCTTAATCATAAAGTAAACTATTGACTATGATATTTAACTTTATCTCCAACTCATAAAATTATTGTTTGGCACTTAAAAGTAATCCATACTTAACTAATCATGCCATATGCTCTTTTTACACCTCTTCCAACATCTTGTTGACCATGAATAATTCAATATAGGTATAAACTCATTTCCCCTTCATGAGTTATAAATGAAAATTATAATTTCCCTTTAATTTTTTAGGCACTATGAGTAGTAGGGTGTGATCCTAGGGTATTTACATGTTAACACCCCCTTTTAACATTAAGTCATCCGTGAAACAAAGAGATCAGTTATCAAATTTAATAGCATGAATTCCCACATCGTTTATGCAACAATTTTTATGTTGTCCTCTTCAACCCAGACAACATTGTCAATGCAATTTGTTAGGTAAACTTCCCAATATTGCTTGGTAAGGAATAGTGGTACAACATATGTATTCCAAATGGTATGATTTTGACTTAAGTGGATAGATTGCTAGATCCCCGTATCCTTTCATAACAACTTAGATTACTAGTATCACATAGTCATCCCTATGGTTGAATCATTCTAATGTTTATTGTTGCTTGATTAGTTATTCTTAGAACCTTCTTGATGTATGCATTATGTTATTACTAGCATAAGATTCTTAGATCATCATAAGTTGTACTAATGCGAAAACCATTTCGGTTTATCAAGAATTTGCTTATTAATTTGGACCATCATGTTCCGAATCTAGGGTACCATTCATGTTATTCATAAGGATGCTTTCAATTGCTCTAATGCATCAAGCACCATCATGTCTAATCTACAAGTATACTTTACTCAGCTATAGAATGTTGAAATGTGGCAAAAAGAATATTCCAATTTTAATTTGTCCTTGAATTAAAATTAAGAATTAAATTTTGAATTTAGTCTCACCACATGCTTGGAAAATAATTAATTAATTTATCTTGAGTTAATTAGTTGGCGAAATTCAAGCTAGAAGTCTTTGTGAAGTCATGCAACAATTATTCCTTTCAATAAGGAGATTATCCATTAACTAAGGAGATAAGGATGAGTTGTATTTGAGTTTTAATTAGTTAGCTCATTTAACTAAGTTAAGCCTAGTTAAATTAGTTCCAAACTATTGGAGGAACTAATTGTGAGTTCATTCAGTTAATGCATGCATGCATCAAACTAGTGTACTCCAGATAACTGAAGATTCTCTCATAAATAACTCATGCATATCTATTCAGACAAAGACCTAGTTGAGATTAAAGAGATGGACAATGTACTATTAGTTGGAGGAATTTTCTTATAAACGAAACTCATCCATGCAAAAGGAACAAGGTTCCTTGAGGATTGCACAATTTTGACAGTGTGTTAGAGCAAGGTGTGAGATCAGTGTGAGTGATCAGTGTTACACTTAGTAATAGTAGGATCACCCAAAGAAATTGTGCAAGGAAATAGGAGGCTTGGAGGGTAGAGGAGAAGGCTTGTGAGAAGCTTGATTGCCTGTGAGCGTCCAAGAGTATTGTATTGAGAGTTGGATAGCTGTGAGAGCTAAAGCTTTATATAATCTTGATATATTTCCACCTTGTATGATAGTACAGATTGCAGGGTGTTTAGCTGAGGATTTCCCTAGAGTATTCTTCTATGTTTCATGTGTATTGATTCTTCTTCTCTGTTATCTGTGTTCTATTTGATATTGCTCAAATCGATTAAGCTTCCGCAAGTTTGATTGTAGAAGTAGATGAAGTATTTGCTTTAGTATATTACAATATCAGGTAATCTATAGTGAGAATTTATACATGGTATCAGAGCAAAGGTGATCGAAGTAGTAAAAAATATACTAAAGAAGGGAAAACTTGAAGTTTGAAGTTCTTGGTTGGAGAAGTTAAATCGAATTATTATCATACCTCTAAGTTCACCAATGGTGTTTAATGGCTTGAGACTCGAGTATGCACTAGATGGAAGCTCGAGTTACATAGCATGAAAGGATCACATGCAAGCGGTATTAGAATACAATGGTTTGAAGGATTTCATTTATCAAGAAATCCCCAAGCCAGTTGCAGCTAATACACAAGAATTGGCTGAATGGAAGAAGTGTGTGGCGAAGGTGAGGAGGATTCTTCTGGAGGGAGTTCGAGACCATATTGTCTCAAGTTTCCATGGGAAGGAGAATTTGTTTTCAATGTGGAAGACATTGAAGGATCTCTATCAGAACAATAGCAACGAGAGGAAACTGGCGCTCAAGAATAAGCTTCGGAAAATCAATATGGAAAAGGGAGATTCTATTTCTACATATCTAAACAAGCTCACCACCTGCAGAGATGAGCTCGATAGTGTAGGAATAGCTACAACTAATGATGATATGGTCAGTATTGTTCTACTCGGTCTTCCTAAGAGTTGGCATAGCTACCAGGACTCTGTGAATGGAAGAGAGAAACTGTCGGATTGGGGATGACTGTGGTTAGATCTGATGCAGGAGGAGATCAGGAGGAGCACCATAAACGGTTCTTCATCTTAGAATGATGATGAAGAAAATATAGTCTTAGCAAGTAAGGCAAGGAAATGGAAAGGGAAGGCTTCCCATTCCAAATCGAATTCTTCTCATGGAGGGAAGAAGATTGACAAATATAAAGTGAGATTCTTTAATTGTCATGAGGTGGTTCATTATGCAACTAATTTCCCATTAAATATATTCGAGAAGGGATCCTTGAAAGGAACCAAAGTCCAGGCATTATCTTCTCAGTTCGAATTGGATTTTACCCTCATCGAATGTATGGTTTCATTGATGGTGGGTTGTGTTTGGTACCTTGACAGTGGAGCCTCATTCCACATGACCGACGATAAGAGTTTGTTTAGTACCTTGGAGGAGAAAGACCTCAAGATGCGATAGAGATGGGTGATGACGGGAAGTACAATGTCTCAGGAGTGGGCATGGTTACTTTTCAGAGGGAGAATGGAGCTCCTCTCACCTTGACGATGTGAAGTATGTGCCTAGGCTAATGGAGAACTTGGTATCGGTTATGATGTTGGAAGACAAAGGCTACAATGTTGTCTTTAGTAAAGGAAAGGTGTTCCTGAGGCACATAGCCACAGGTCAGACCAAGAGGATTGGGATTCGAGTTAAGAATCTCTACAAAATAGAGGTAGATGACTGTGTTGCATTGAGTTCGAAAGAAGAATTAGTGCAAAGCCAAGACATGGACTTCCTAAAGGTAAACTTGAGCAAGTGGACACATGAAAAGGTTGTACCTTGGGAAAGTATGCCAAGTCTTCCTTTCATGATCGAGACAGTCGAGTTGAAGTGATCTTAGAGTGAGTTCATACTGATGTGTGTGGACCATTCTCGGCAGCCTCCACCGTGAATCAAAGGTATTATGTGATTTTAATTGATGATTTTTTTTGTAAATGCTAGATTTATTTAATGTAGAGGAAGGATCAACCCTTCTCAAATTTTTGTGAGTTCAAAGATTTGGTTGAGAAAGAATTAGGGAAGAATATCAAGGCCTCTAGAAGCGACAATGGTGGAGAGTATGTCTCTCAAGAGTTTAAGGACTTCTGTGCAGTGGAAGGAATTAGATGAGAATTGACAGCACCTCATAACCCATAAAAAAATGGGGTGGTCGAGATGAAGAACAAAATGACTAGGGGGGCAGCTCAGGTGATGTTGCATCACTAAGGCCTACCACTTCATTTGTAGGCTAAGGCATGCAACACAACTGTCTATTTATAAAATAGAAGCCGACATCACATACTTTGGATGGAGACACCAGAAGAAGCTTTCTTTGGGAAGAGACCAGATGTGAGTCACTTATCTTTGCATCATCAGTATTTTGCCATGTGACTAAGGATTCCCGGAAGAAACTTTAGCCAACAGTTGAGTTGGGGATACTTTTGGGGTATGCTAATAAACCTCATAACTATCATGTGTACTTGCATACCAGTCGGAGGATAGTGGTATGTAGAGATCTAAGGTTTGATGAGTAGAAGGCCATGCGAGTTTCCCTTGAGAGGGAGCTCCAACTATAGGGTGTGGAGGAACTTTTGGTTCCTAAGGAGGAGGAGCCTTGGATTGATTTGGAGTAGCCACATGTAGAGGTTCCAGGAGTGGAGGCATCCACTCAAGCAGAGTCTTCCAGAGATGGGCGGAAGAACTGAAGAGAAGCTGACCGATTGTTATCGGATGTGAGAGAGAATGCGGGAGGACAATCTTCTCAGTGCAAACAGAGGAGGTCATCTGATAGGTACACTAGATACATCACCCTTGTTGGAGAATGTATTAAGACTGAGCCATCTTCCTTTCAGGAAGTAGTGCAACAACCGATTTGGGTTGATGCTATGGTGGAGGAGTATGACTCCATAGTTCAGAAGATTGTTTGGGATGTGGTTCCAAGACCAGAGAACAAGTCAATTGTGAATTCCCATTGGCTTTACAAGGTAAAGAAAGCTGCCGATGGTAGTGTGGAGAAACAAAAGGCAAGATTTGTTGTTCATGGTTTCTCACAGGTCAAGGGGATTGGCTATGATGATACTTTTGCTCTTGTTGCAAGGTACTCATCTATCAGATCGATGTTGGAAGTATCAGCACAGATGGGTTGGAAGATCGATTAGATGGATGTGAAGACTACATTCCTCAATGCCAATATTGAGGAGGAGGTGTACATAGAGCAATCAGAAGGTTTTGAGACCCTTGAACGTGAGTCACATGTGCGCGGACTCAAGAGAGCCTTGTATGGGCCGAAGCAGGTACCTCGTGCTTGGTACACCAGGATCGACAACTACTTCACTAGGTTGGGCTTCATAAAGAATGAAGCAGATGAGAACCTATACCACATCATGGTGGAAGGTAAGCAATTGATCATTTTTCTTTATGTTGATGATCTCATATTGACAGGTGATGATCAATTGATCATGTCTTTCAAGGAGGACCTTGCAAGAGAATTTGAGATGAAAGACATGAGTCTCATGGACTACTTCATTGTCATGGAAGTGTGGCAGAAGGATGCAGATTTGTTTCTATCTCATGACAAGTATGCCAATGAGATACTCAGGAGATTCCACATGGAGAAGTGCAAGCCCATGCAGACTCCTCTAGTAGGTAACTGGAGGAAGGAGGATTTTACTTCAGGAGAAGTAGTAGAAGCTACTGTGTACAGGCAGCTCATGGGTTCACTGATGTACTTAGTTAAAACATGACCAGATTTGTGCTATGCGATGAACCAACTAAGTCAAGCTATGTTTCATCCTACCAAGTTGTTTTGGAAGGCAGTTAAGCATGTTTTGAGATACCTCAGAGGCACATCCCAGTATGGATTATGGTACAGACAGAGAGAGGGAGTGAAGCTACAGGGCTTCACTAATGCAAATTGGGCAGGGAATCCACCAGATCGGAAGAGCACATCAGGAGGAATTTTCAATCTTGGGTCAATGGTAGTTTCTTGGTATAGTAGGAAACAGAGATCAGTTGCACTCAACTCGGCAGAGACTGAATACATGGTTGCAAGTCAGGCAACATGTGAGGCCATCAGGATGAAAAAAATTATAGTTGGTTTGTTTGATCAGAGGATGGATCCAACTATGATCTATTGTGATAATCAGAGTTGTATCAAACACTCTGAGAATCTAGTATTTCATGACAGGTCCAAGCATATCGACATTCAATATCATCATCTTAGGGACTGTGTGGCAAGGAGGATCATGTTGTTGCATTATATTTTGACCGAGGAGCAAGATGTTGACATTTTGACTAAGGCATTGTCAATGTGTAAATTCACGTTCCATAGAGACAGGATCAGGGTGGAAAACAATCCATTTCTTATTGAGGAGGAGTGTTGAAATGTGGCAACAAGAATATTCCAATTTTAATTTGTCCTTGAATTAAAATTGAGAATTCAAATTCAAATTTAGTCTCACGAGCTACTTGGAAAATAGTTAATTAATTTATCTTGAGTTAATTAATTGGAGAAATTCAAGTTGGAAGCCTTTGTGAGGTCATGCAACAGTTATTCCCTTGAATGAGGAGATTATCCCTTAATTAATCAGATAAGGATTAGTTGTATTTGAGTTGTAATTATTTGTCTCAGTTAACTGAGTTAAGTCTAGTTAAATTAGTTCCAAACTGTTGTAGGAACTAATTATGAGTTCAGTCAGTTAATGGATGCATGCATCAAACTAGTGTACTCCAGATAACTTAAGATTCTCTCATAAATAACTCATGCATGTCTCTTCAGACAAAGACTAGTTAAGATTAAAGATAGGAATAGTGTACTATCAGTTGGAGGAATTTTCCTATAAAGGAAACTCATCCATGCAGAAGGAACAAGGTTCCTTAAGGATTGTGCAGTTCCAATAGTGCATTAGAGCAGGGTGTGAGATCAGTGTGAGTGATCAGTGTTACACTTGGTAACAGTAGGATTACCCAAAGAAACTGTGCAAGGAAATAGGAGCATCCAGGAGGATTGTACTGAAAGCTGGCTAGCTATGAGAGCTAAAGCTTTGTGTAATCTTGATGTATTTCCACCTTGTATGATAATACAGATAGCATGGTTTTAGCTGACGCTTTCCTCGGAGTATTCTTATGTGTTCCATGTGTATTGATTCTTCTTCTCTGTTATATGTGTTCTATTTGATCTTGTTCAAATCAATTAAGCTTCCGCAAGTTTGATTGTAGAAGTAGGTTAAGTATTTTTCTTTATTATATTGCATTATCACGTAATCTATAGTGAGAATTTCTACATAGTAACCCACTTATTATTATTCCCTTATCACTTTCCTCAAAAAGTATAATTATAAGATCTTCAATCATCCTACTATAAGCACCTTTCTGAAAGGTTCTTCTATATGGGATATTAACAAAATCCCATATGTATCTAGATGGATATGTCCATTAAGTTTGTGGAGTTTCAAGTTGCACATTTTAAGTTATATTAGAAATTTACACTAGATGTACTTCTATTGTCAATCCCATTGACTTTCTTATGAAGGTCATACAATTATTAATGTATGATGTCTTCCTACATATAGTAACTTATATTGCATGTGTGCTTACTCTTCACACTTTCACCCTAGTTGAGTCAAGCTTTGAATATACAATTTGTGTTTCTTATTAGTTACAATGGTTTAGGTATGGTTTCACTCAAGAACGTGTAGGTCCAAACTATGCATATGTTACCTATTAAGGTTAAGTTCCATTCAATAGCATTTCCCCCAATAGAAAAATTACATTCCAAATGGATTGCATCATTACATACAGATGCACTAATCAAAAGATTAAATTGAAAGACAATTTGTACAATTAGATAGTCTTATACTATGACCTGTCCTTCATGAGATTAAAAAATTTCATAGGACCTTGATGAACAGATATCCTTGCATAAAACCTTAGAATTTACTCTAGGATGGAACCCACTTAATTAAAATTTTGTTAATGTGGATAGTATGTCCTCGGTCTCTTACCTGATGAGATATGATTTCCTTTTATATACTTTTACTTTTGTTTTTTCCTCATGTTGTCCATGATCTATGGAAAGGAAACACTTGATATTTATGTTATTAGTTGTGATACGAGTGGTATTTTTATATAAATAGCACAACAGGTTATTGCTACTAGCAGATTAGCACCCCATTTTGTTGTAAACATAAGCTCAAATTTATGTGAGTATTGTAGCCTTTCCTTTATGTTGGAAGCATTTTAAATTTAGTTTCTTGAAAAGAGTCTCGAAAGAAAATTGATGTTGTCTGCAACTGATTAGTCACCATCATTGCCACCACCCAATTATCTTGATGTCGTGTACCATCATCCAGGTTGTTTCATTTAATGGGCAGAAACTTCATATTATTTCCATTGTTTTCATGATTCTTTACTATTGCTTCTGCATTGTTGATGATCTATAATATAACTTGGTAATATTCTCTCCTCTATGCTCTTATTGAGATAAATTGGAGACAATGTTCTCTCCTCTATGTTCTTAATGTGTTCCCAGGAACTCATTCAGGTGTCTATTTCACAAATTGAGCGTAGATAAAATTAATTTAAAGTGATGAAGAAAACTATCCCAATTTGTAATTACTAGAGTTTCAAATTTGAAACTAATCATTCAGCAGCACATGCATATGAGAACAATTAACTTTTACACATTCAAGAATATATTATGTTGCAACCCACAACTCATTATTTTCAAGCCCAATGGGGCATCAAGAGAGACATTTTAACCTTGTGACCTTGAAACTTAAGAACATTAATCAAACAACGAAAGCATATAAACATCTTTGAATTTTGTCATGTTGAAAATGGATCAACATGATCCAACAGTTGATATAGACTTGTTTCCATTAATGAACAAGGTGCATGACTCAAAAGCATAATTGAATCCAAAAGGTAACCAAGACATTGGGTTTTGTAAAGGCAGTGCTGAACAATTATAGTCTTCTTGATATGTAGATAAGGTTGAAAGGGAACAATCATCCTTACTGTGATTTTTTACATCCATCTAATAGGATAGATGTGGTTTCTTTAACTCATGTGCTTTCAAAAGATGTGTTAATTCTGGAAGTAGTAACCCCACTAAAAAATAGGCGGAAAAGATCAATCTGTTGGTAAAACCATTATGTCATTTTGTAATACCATTTTCTCAAAAACATGTTGGGCATCCTCTATACTATGGCATTTGGTATACATGCCTAAGAGAGAATTTTTGACAAACAAGTTTCATGGAATTCCATCTTGAGTGAGGTAACAGTTGATTCCCTTACCAGATTTCATTTTTATCTAATGGCCACAAACTAGGAGCACACTAGAAATAGTGCTAGAGTTTGGCCTCGTACCTCTCAATAGAAATTTTCCATTGTTCCACGTCCAACATGACAACACAAGCTTTGAGAACACTTGAAAATGTAAGGATATCAGGCAACATATCTAAGTTTATTCTGTCAGTGTTTTCCTGTTGCACGCACTTGCAACAAACATAATACATCATCTGAATTACCAGCAGTAGTACTTCCTATGCTCAACACCCATTTACACAGCAATGTAACATCTCGACCTTTAGACAAGAACCATCATTATATATGCGGTTATATATATTCGACATATTGTAGCATTTACTTTGATGGATCTCAGTCAATCACACTATAAGATAAGAAATTTCTATGACACATTTGACCTTCACGATTTGTTTCTTAACCTCTCCATATTATTATTTAATAGAAACTTTATTACACTATCGCCTTAACTATTCCAAAATCCCTTAATTTACATTGTGATTCAAAATAGTCAATATATATATATATATATATATATATATATATATATATATATATAATATATATATATATATATATTATTATCTTTATAGTGTATATATATACTATAATATGCAGCATTAAAAGTAGGCCTTAGGAGAGGTGCACCTTAATTTGATAGAAAATTGAGGTAGGGTTGGTCAAAGTCCTTCGAAGACTTCTTTAGAGTTGAACTAACCCTAAATTCCTTATAGGGTACTACCTCAAAGAAGACACGTCTTGATATATGACCTAGGTGGGATAGATTTTAAAGGGATTCCTTAAAAATATCCCCACAATGGCACAAAAATAAAACAATTAAAACCATTATGTTACAAGGGCTGCACTTTTTCAAAATGAAGAGAAACTGCCCATTTCTCAACAATCAACTTTAAATGATTTGATATATTTTATATCGAGTGGATTAAGATATACATATTATTACTTCCACATTCCTTCAAATAAATCATTTTACTGTTTGATTCAATGTTAAGGAATCCCAATTTCCTTTTATTGCAAGAATCAATATAATATTTGCATGCTTCAGAGTCCTCCTCCAAATTATTTTAAGATTTACGTTATGGCTTTTGGGTTACTTTTCGTATAAAAAAATTATAACCAAAATCTTTCGATGAAACCCTTATTTGTTTAGGAGCTAATTTAAGTCCCTCATTCCTATCTTACATAGGTGAATTGCCCCATAGTCTGCAATATTTAAACTTAATGCTCTGATACCATTTGTCACATAACCCATGAGCCTTATTGGACAAATCCCTACTAGGCTCCCATTCCTTATATTTTCTTCATTTAAATGAAATTCAAATACTCGTCACAAGTATTACATGAACAAATATTTATCATGCACTATACTCATATTCTTCAAATTTCAACAACATTAAAGTAATGAGTCACACCCCTTGGGCACTTAGGTTCAATAAATAAAGCCTTAATACAAGCTTCCAAATCAACCATTATCCATGTATTATAACTCGGAAGAACAATCAACCATGGGCATTCAACAGGACAAGATTATGCATAAAGACTTACTTCCTTTTCTACCTCAATATTAGCATAAATGAAAACTTCAGCATAAATATATTAAAGCTAGTATTGTTGCCCATAATGTAATCATAGTCCTATTGCAATTGTCACATGTAATGTTAACATGTGTATCTTAGGTAATATGCACAATTAGTTAAAAGAGTAGCATTAGATGCATAATACATAACATAGATAACCTGAACCATAGTTTATACACTTGATCCTTAACCACAATTACTCAATTTACATATCTATTGCAGGCATTATTATTCACTATCTATAGAAAAAGACAAGATAACACCAATACTACATAAGATCCACATATTATATTTCTTTACTAATCTTAACTGGAATTGAATTTATATGCAAGAACAACCTAAACAATTCCTCTTATGTGCTTCACAATTGACAATATGGAGAGTAGGATTCCACATACAAACATCTCATGAAATCCATATTATTTGAAAGGATGTCACTTGGAAAACTGAGCACCACCACCAAACCTAGAACTGATTCTTCAATTTCACCCTCAAGCTGAGAGTTCTTGCCATTGATCAACTGCCCCTATTGATCTTTTCCATGGGTATCTAATACCCTCTTTCATGATATGGTTAGCATTAGCGACGTCCTACTTGTATGGATCTTTTTATCCATTTTCCTATGCTTTTCTGAAAAAAACTCATCTTTATCTCATGCGAGGCTTTTCCTCATAAAAACATGTCTTTATCTCCTGCAAGGTTTTTATCATTTTTCTTAACGTAGCATCTTTCTCTAGCTAAGTAGCTTAATGGATATTAATCTCTAAATCCATTAAGCTCATCTAAATTTGGATCCAGAAGTCTTTATCATGAAAGGATTATTCATTGGCATTCACCAATTGGATTTTGCAAGAATCTCATCTCTTGGTGTATAGCTTTTCCAAGTGATTAACTATTTTATTTATTTCATAAAGTATTTACTTTTCTTGTTACATATCAGATCTAGCTTTTCTGAGGTTAAGTTAGCAAAGTTTTGCATACAAGAGAGAGGTGTTACATTTATTCATAGACAATTTCAAAAAAAGAAACTATAGAACTTGTTTTTTAATGTTTTTACAACTCTCACTATTTCTAAATAAAAAGAAAGAGAATTTTCATCAATAAAAAAAACATAGATCTCTTTACAAAAATACCAATATAATTTTCATCCATATTTTTAACAAATCATAGATCTCATTGTCCTTTATAAAAAAGATTTCAAGAGAAAGTTGTAACTGAGTTTTATCTAATAACATCATAATCGAGTTTTGGAATTTGGAAAGTTTTATCTAATAACATCGTAATAGAGTTTTGGAATTTGGAAAAATATTGCCAGATATGTAGCTGCGTCATTTTAGAGATCCTTTTTTAAATACATCATTAAAAATTTAATTAATTTTAACCAACCTTTTATAGAAACTCTGCAATGTTTCCAATATTCTTACACATTTTTTTTGACCAAACTAACAAATTATCAATATACACTATATCACACAAGGTAAACCTCTGAAATTAAAGAGGGGCATCCTTCAACTTACATGACATTACCTTCATTGAGAATCGCCATGAGGAGCAATGAAGGTCATCTTGCCCATTTATCAACAGTCAACTTTAAATGATTTGATATATTTTATATCGAGTAGATTAACATATACATGTTATTGCTTCCACATTCCCTCAAATAAATCATTTTATTGTTTAGATTCAATGTTAAGGAATCCTACTTTCCTTTGATTGTAAGTAATCAATATGATATTTGCATGCTTCAGAGTCCTCCAAATTATTTTAAGATTTAAGTTCAATCCTTTATGGCTTCTAGGTTAATTTTCTTATAAAAAATTATAACCAAAGCCTTTCATTGAAATCCTTATTTGTTTAGGACCTAATTTAGGTCCCTCATTCCTATCTTACACAGGTATAATTGGCCCATAGTCCACAATATTTGAACTTAATGCTTCGATACCATTTGTCACATAACCCCTAAGCCTAATTTGACAAATCCCTACGAGGCTCCCATTCCTTATATTTTCTTCAGTTAAAATAGATTCAAATAGTCAACACAAGTATTACATGAACAAATATTTATCATGCACTATACTCATATTCTTCAAATTTCAACAACATTAAAGTAATGAGTCACACCCCTTGGGCACAATACTACAACCTTCTTCTATTATTTACTTAATTCATGATCTGGACTCTTAGGTTCAATAAATAGAGACTTAATACAAGATTCCAAATCAACTCTTATCCACGTATTATAACTCAAAAGAACAATCAACCATGGGAATTCAACAGGACAAGATTATGCATAAAGACTTACTTCCTTTGCTACCTCAATATCAGCATAGATGAAAACTTTAACATAAATATGTTAAAGTTAGTATTATTGCCCATAAGGTAATCATAGTCATATTGCAATGGTCGCATGTAATGTTAACATGTGTATCTTAGGTAATATGCACAATTAGTTAAAAGAGTATCATTGGATGCATAATACATAACATAGATAACCTAAACCATACTTTATACACTTGAACCTTTACCACAGTTACTCAATTTACATATCTATAGCAAGCATGATTATTCACTATCTAAAGCAAAAGACAAGATAGCACCAATACTACATAAGATCCACATATTATGTTTCTTTACTAATCTTAACTAGGATTGAATTTATATGCAAGAAAAACCTAAACAATTTATTTTATATGCTTCACAATTGAAAATATAGAGAGTAAGATTGCACATACAAACACCTCATGAAATCCATATTATTTGAAAGGATGTCACTTGGAAAACCGAGCACTACCACATTCTTCTAGTTCACCCTTGAGCCAAGAGTTCTTGCCATGGATCAACTGCCCATATTGATCTTTTCCATGGGTATCTAATACCCTCTTTCATGAAATGGTTTTCATTAGTGACGTCCTACTTTTATGGATCTTTTTATCCATTTGCCTAGTCTTTTCCTATAAAATCTCGTCTTTATCTCATGCGAGGCTTTTCCTCATAAAAGCTTGACTTTATCTCCTGCAAGGCTTTTATTCTTTTTCTTAACTTAGCATCTTTCTCTAGCTAAGTAGCTTAATGGATATTAATGTCTAAATCCATTAAGCTCATATAGATTTGGATCTAGAAGTCTTATCATGAAAGGACTATTCATTCCCATTCACCAATAAGATTTGGCAAGAATCTCATCTCTTTTCTCCAAGTGATTAATTATTTTATTTATTTCATAAAGTATTTACTTTTCTTGTTACATATCAAATCTGAGGTTAATTTAGCAAAATTTTGTATACAAGAAATAAGTGTTACATTTATTCATAGACAATTTTAACAAAAGAAACTATAAAACTTGTATTTTAATGTTTCTGCAACTCTCACTATTTCTAAATATTTTTTATCAATATTTATAAGAAAACATAGATCTCTTTATAAGAAAGACCAATATAATTTTCATCCATATTTTTAACAAAACATAGATCTCATTGTCCTTTCTAAAAAAGTTTTCAGGAAAAAGTTGTAACTGAGTTTATCTAATAGCATCGCAATTGAGTTTCGGGTATTTGGAAGGTTTTATCTAATAGCGTCGTAATAGCATCGCAATTGAGTTTCGGGTATTTGGAAGGTTTTATCTAATAGCGTCGTAATAGAGTTTAGGAATTTGGAAAAAGATTGCAAGATATGTAGTTGCCATTTTAGAGATCCATTTTTTAAATACATTCTTAAAAATTCAATTAATTTCACCAAATTTTTATAGAAATTCTGCCATGTTTCCAATATTCTTACACATTTTTTTTGAACCAACTAACTAATCATCAATATACACTATATCATACAAGGTAAATCTCTGAAATTGAAGACGGGCGTTCTTCAACTTACATGACATTACCTTCATTGACAATCGCCATGAGGAGCAATGAAGGCCATCTTATATCTACGCTATTTCGGAAGGAATTTTAATTGATTGAACCCTAACTCCAGATCAAATTTTCTAAACAAATTGTGTATGTTTTTATTTTCTCCAAAATTGCAGATTTGTTAGGTATGGGTTACCTGATATTCTGAAATACTTTATTTGGTGGCTTCCAACTTATCACAAAACTCGGTCTGTATTTTTGTTCCGATGTGTTCAGACAAATTTCACAACGTCAATTCAAAAGACAAGGTGAATAACTTTGGAAAATTTGGATTTTGTTACTTAGTTTCCTCACTGTGGAAAGCCAAATCCAACACCAGAGATACCAGAGATACCAGTGGATTATATGTTATTATTGCCTTAAGTCTAGCTATACATATCTCCACAAGTCTCTCCCAGCTGTCGCTCGAGGTATGCAACGTTGACCGGACGGGGAGGTTAGCTATCTTCCCCTGCACGGGACGGGGAGTTAGGGTAACAGCTCCACCTTCATTACACATGTTCATATGTTATACACCGTCTTAACCTTATTATATGTTATTATTTGCTTAAGTCTAGCTATACATATCTCCAGAAGTCTCTCCCAGCTGTCGCTCGAGGTATGCAACGTTGACCGGACGGGGAGGTTAGGTATCTTCCCCTGCACGGGACGGGGAGTTAGGGTAACAGCTCCACCTTCGTTCGCCGACAATTATCTCATTTGCAACAGTGTGGTTATGAAGGGAAGCTCTGCAACCCTGAAACCCTAGCTCAAGATTCCTACGGTGATCTACTACCTACCTGGTATTATACCGCTTGCTCATTTCAGAAATCTTTGGGTTTGTTTTCTAATAATTAGAATGAATTTCTAATATGGAAAATTAAAACTTGAAAATTGTTAAAACTACTTTCAAATTAAAAGAAATATTAATAATAACAGCTGGAACATGAATTCCAAATATATAAAGTTTAATTTAAAATTACGGTTTTACTATTAATAAATAAGAAATTTAAATAATATTAAATTTAAATTTCAATACATATACATATTTTTAATTATTATAAATATTTAGTTTATTATATTTATTTACTATATTGATTTAAAATATCATTATAAAATAAATGTTAAATTATAAGTAATTTTTATTTTAAAAATTATTTAAATATAAAATTTGAAAGAGTAATTGATAATTGTTGGTAGAGATAACTTTTAAATTTAGAAAGGCTTATGGGTTTTAAAGTAAAAGGTGACAAGGTATTATGTTAAGACACTTTATGGGGTGATTCATATATGAGTTAATATACGAGTTAAATATACATACTTTTCAATAAACATGTAATATTCTTAACAATGGAGACTCTTAACTTGTAAATACCCTTTGTTACCATGGCTTATCACTACCACATTCCAATATGACACATGGTAATATGACATTTTGTTTAATTAATTAATTTTAGATAAATTAATTAAATAAGAATAGCTAACTTAGAGTTAAATCTTAATCTTTATGTGAATATTATTATGAATATCCTAACACACATGTAATACTCTTAACAATGGAGATTGTTAACTTGTAAATAGCCTTTGTTACAATACCATGGCTTATCATTACCACATTCCACCATGACACATGGTAATATGACATTTTGTTTAATTAATTAATTTTAGATAAATTAATTAAGTAAGCATAACTAACTTAGAGGTGAATCTTAATATTTATGTGAATATTATTATGAATATCCTAACACATTCTGTGGAGGTTAAAACTCTACCATCTACCTAATAATTACTAGTAATTAAATTAAATTGTGGAAGACAAATAGGCATGCCTATTTGCATAATTAATTTTTTTTTTTTTTTTAAGGAGATACTAGTGGAATATCCTACAAGTACTTCCTCATAATTTTGGCCTTGATTAGGGAGCTTCACCTCAGAATAAGAGAATCGAACCATGACCTATTCAAATTTTGAGAGAGAGATATTATATTTGGCTCATGACCACTTGAGCTAACCCTCTGAGCTGAAATAATAAATGTTTTTTTCAATAATAATAATAGTAATAACTTTTTTATTTTTTTCGGATCAAAATCAATGTTTCTTTTTCAATAATAATAATAATAATAAGTTGAGGGAAACACCAAATTTATATATGAGATCCCTATGTTTTGGGGACAAGGACTCACTTTTGAGTAACTATACGATGAGAAAAATTTGAAATTTGAAGTTGCTTTTAAAAAATGTTCATGGAAGTGTAAATGCTTTACCTCTTTTAGATATGAAGCCATGTCCTTTTGTAACATTTATTACGCTAAGAAAAAAGTAACTATTTATTTACTGACATATGTACTTAACATGTATTAAAGAGATAACATATGGTTCATAGCACACCTTATACATGGGTCATGTACATGTGTCATGCAAAATATGCTAATCTTCACACATTAAGTCTTATTCACACCAGGTAACATATACATATTTATATATATACTATGATCTAAGATTTAACATTTGCTCGATGGCATGGTTATATCATATGTTTTCAATTACATTGATTTGTGGCTTTTGGGATCGATCCTTTTGACATCCTAAATACATTTTATTGTAAATTAATTTATGCCTTGACTGCCTCTCACACATCCACCATCCAACTGGTCACTTAATCCACCGGCTAGGATGAAGGTGGAAAATAATAAGGTAATTGTCCTCACCTAGTTTCTTGAGTCTTCCTCTCATTTCCTTGTCTGTCATTAGGGCTTTTCCAGTCTGCAACAAGGTAACCAACCTGGCGTGTGTTTCTTTACTAGAGCACCCTTATGGCAACCAGTAAGGCTTACTCTCCTTCCTCTACACCTTGTTTTCTTGAAAATTTGTTCCTTCTAGGGTTCTACATCACCTAAATGAACTCCTCAGGGTTATGGCTTATAGGTCATAGTTATTCACCACGAGCGTTAGTGGAGTTGGGTACCATATCACTGTCCAAGCGCAGGTTTGCTGCCTATACCTTTGTCCCTTTATTTTTTACTCACTTGTAGGTTTTCTAAATTAAGTGAAATGATCTATATTGTTTTCCTTCTTTTTTGTTTAAAAACACTAGAGCATATGCATTTTGGGTATTTTTCAGGTAATTTGTTTCATTACAACATTTTTCAAGTTCTTATCTAGTCTACAATGCAAAATTAATCACGATGTCTCTCCACTTGACTATGAGGCTGGAAATAACATCAATTCTCCCCCAAGCTTCCACTCATCTACACAATGTAGGTCTAAACCCTGAGATATCTAACTTCCAAACCTCAATACCACTTGGTCAAGTTCATAGTCTTAACTCACAAGATTGTTTTTAAGGGAGGGTTCCACTTGCTCAAATTCCAACTCAAGAACTCCTTAAGACATTGAAGCATCCTTCTCACCTGCATGGTGTCCTATGTTAGGGTTTCATTTTTCTTTTGCTATATCTCTCTCGCTCCTCACACTCTTTCCTTCCAAAAAGATCTGCCTTCCTTGGAACCATCCTTTTTCTAGGAAAGAAGAGATTTTCCAACTCACCTAACTATCTCGAAAGATTTTTTATTTATTATATATTTTAAAATAATTCTTTTAATACTAGAAATTTCCTTTTTCAATCATTTCTAACTCACATCATTCATTAATCCTTCCTCTAGACCACATTTAGTTAAGTTCATAAAATAAACAATAAAAGTGAAAAGTAAAGATTAAACAACAACAAAAATACATAAAGTATTCATGGGGTGTCACACCTTTTAGGTTGAAACAAATGTATATAGTAATTATATTAATAGGCTTAGATTTTTTATTTTTTTTTAAATTCAGTAGGAATTTTGATGAAAGCTATGCTTCTTTGTTGATCATTAAAATTTAAATCATGAAACTTTCCCTTTAAAGATTATTTTTTCTCTTTTTAAAATAACCCAAAGTTAGTTTGTCCATCCATCTTACAAAAATACATTCTACAAAAGAAAAAAAATATATTAATAATATATATTATATTATATATATATATATATTATAGATAGAGTTATGTCATTATAGGAAATAATGTGTGGCTTATATTCCAAATGATATTTGAACTTTCTCACATAAAGTCTCTAGAGCTCAATAGGATCTCTTTTTCTATCTTAGACAATATTATATTTGTCCTAGCACTAAGATGATAAGTTGAAAAATGGCAATCAAGTGATACAAACATGGACACAAGAATATGCATCTCCTTTCTAAAAGTGTGAGAAACCTTTTAGTTTAACTACCTATGGACCCCTTTCACTACCATGTAACTTACTAATTAGACTATTAAATCAAACTTTAAATAAAGATATACATATTGGTGATTTGTCAAAAAAAAAAGGTTATGACTTCTATTTCATTTGTAAAAGTTTTGTTTCTTTTTAGGAGGAGAAGACATGTTTTTAGGAGAAAGAGTACACTTGACCAAGACAAGGATAAGGGAAATTCCATTGTCAACCTTTATTAGTTTTACTATTCGTATGAGTTACATTTAAACTTTAGAAATTTTAGAATTCAAGAAATGAAATACGTATCTATTATCCTTTTTTAAATGAAGCATATATATTATATTAACATGGAGTCTAAAAACTAATAGAATGAAAACCTATCATCACCTTTAACATCCCCTACTAAAGAAGGACCTAACTCTAACTCCTAACCAACAAGTAGAGGTAAAATAAATTAAATGACAATGGTTATTAAATTATCGAGAAACCTGGTTGTTTCTGTTAGAAGAAGAAAAGACTTACAAAAGAACCATAAAATATATTTTTGAATATAGAGCTATGATGATCCAATATTATAGGATGAGATTCAATAAAAATGAGGTCATAGATTTACAAATTTGAAAACATGAACTAAAGAGCTTATTTGTTGACTCTAGAATTTGTTTACACCATCCTATCGAAAAGAAGCATATTTTCATGTATTTATGCACATGCATTTTATGGAAGATTGAATTCTTAGATGACCTATGGTTTTTGACAAATCTCTCTATAATAATAGGGTGGTTCTACTATATTTTCTTAGAAATTCATAGGTAAACTTTTTCTTAGGCCTCCATGTTATCTACCTTGAGACTGGTAAATTATATGGGGTGGGTCATGGTTATTTTCAAGATCAACATAGTTATAGGTGTGACCCATTGGGAGGACCTCACCCCCCTATGTAGATGCCAAAATCCCTACCAAATATCATGGGGGTTTAGAGAGCATTTAATGAAACCAAACATTGATTGCCACCATAACTCATAGTTTACTTCATACATACACAATTTTGAACTTAATTAGGGAGGTAAATGGATCCAAACTTTATACAATGCAATAGAGTCTAGCAAAGCAAGGCCACATTGACAAACTAGCAATTCCAATCATAGGTCACATGATTATCATTAATGCTCAAGTTGTGAGTAGACTTGTATTTGCCTAATAGAGGCTCTTATACATGTGGCATTTTCATCTAATGTTAATATGAAACAATATTGGTAGACTTCATTGATAACATATAAATTACATTTTATTGGGTTTACAAATGTCTAGTTATTTTCTGTGTAGTTATTATATGCTTATAATACATATGTCAATATGGGATGCATCGATCACTTCCATCCATTATTGACACAACAATTGAAGTGGTTTTTTGTATAGATATACCTCACATGTAAGTTTTATGCATGCTTCTCCACTATTATTTTATTTAATCAAGTTCTATTAATCATTAAATACTTTTTTCATTGCTTTAAAATTATAAAATTTAAGAATAATATTGTTTTAATATTATTATTTCATATATAGAAAAAGTTTCATTCTCCACCAAGATCTATTCCCTCTAATGGAAACGGTGCATAATATTACATAGCAACAAACATGGTAATAATATGTAATAAGCATATAAATGAAAGTTTCAAAGAGAAATATCATTTTTTTTGAAAGAAAAAATATGATGAGCTATAAATAATAGATTATTTTCCAACATGTTATTTAAGTAAGTTAGATAACACACTTTATTCTATTTAAACATACCATTGTCCTTATATTTTTAGGCCTCTAGTTTGAAGTGTACTCACAAAGCCATGATTTAAAAAAAAAATATTTTTAGCTATAGAAAAACTAAATTTATAATTTCAATACAGTTCAAGGCCATGATTTAATAAAAGTATATTTCTACATGTAGAAAAAAGAAAATTATAGTTTCAAGAATTAAATGATTTGTTCTTTTTGTTTCAACTTTTTTATAGTATTAAACTTAAATTTTATATTTGTCTAAGTTTTACAAATTTTGGGATGGGAATTAAATATTTTTGATTGATCGAAAAGCCAAAAGTTTAAGCTCTTCAAAGGAATTTCAACTAAATGAAATGATCGAATTTAAACTAAATGAAATTAGAGTTAGGAGAATGAATTTCTAATATAAAAAACTAAAACTGGGCAATTTTTGCAACTAATTTCAGAGTAAAGGAAATCATAATAATGACAGCTAGGAAATATTATATTTTGGCAAATTCTAATAAAAATAAAATTGTAGGGTAATATAAACGGAAGAAATATAACTATATATATATATATATATATATATATATTATTATCTTTAGGGTTATAAATATGATTTGGATTATAATTTATTAATAACTTTATTTATATTTTATTTAAAATATTAAATCATGAAAAATAAAACCTGAATTAATAACATTATATTATCTCTCTCAATATTAATAAATATAATAATTAATTTTATAATATTAATAAATAGGAAATTAATTACACCAATAAAATTAAACATCAATAATTTTTATTTATTTATTATTAAATACTTATATTTGTTGTATTCTTTATACTTATTTAAAATATTATTAAACAAAAAAAAAACTAAATTATAAGTAAATTTTTCTTTTAAAAATATTTAAATAAGAAGAATTTGAAAAATTAATAATAATTATATTAATAAATTTTAGATATAAATATTTTTAATGTATGTATGTTTGTCTATTTTTAATTGGTCATATATATCACCATATTATTGTTTTTTATTATATTTTCATGTTATGAGGTTAATAATATTTAGTTTTTTTCTTTTTCCAAATAAAACTAGAACAAAGGTTTAAGTTTACAAAGGTTTATATGGTGTAGAGAAAAATGTGATAGAGTGTTGTGTTAAAGCACTCTATAGTGTAAAGGTACCTTGGTAGAGGCTCCAATAGGCAAAAGTATAGCCATGCCCTTGGGTAGTATTATCTTAAAACTCATATAGAAAAACAAACAGAATAAAAAAATAAAATTACGAGGATATTCTAAATTAATATATAAACTAATTTTATATTATATTAAATATGCTCATTTCGTTATTATCAAAATTAAAATCAATAATTTAAATATTATAGTTGTTCTAGAAATGTAAAGTTTTAAAGTTTCATATTTTAATACAATTTGAAAATAATATTTATTGAAATGAAAAATTAATTTATTAGCATAGTAATATAATATATTGTAATATTGTAATACAAAATACTATATGTATGAGACATTACAAACAATTTAATTACCCAAATATATATAAACGAAACATAATTATCATTATACTTTTATCATTCTGCAATCAATGGCATTCTGTGGAATTTAAGGTTGACATGACATGGTTACTTTGGTTGTACATTGCTTTTTATGGCATACTTCAAATTAAGCAATCTCTACAGTGCAAAGTACACATTAATCACGGTAATTTACACTTTAGTGCACGACTCTAGAAAGGTCTGATAACCTAGGACACTTGGCATCTGCTGCGCTATGCAATTGTGGCTTAGGAATCTAACGATCCATGGTAGTAAGTGTTTGTTGACGCAACCAACTTCATTGTCCTATGTTGTGAACAAGGTCATTTGGGTTTTCTTCACCTTTTTTTGATTGATCTGCAATTGAGTAAGTGTTTCTTCCTAGTGATGAGGGTTTCTACCTACTAGAACCCTTCTCACTACAAGCTGCAACATGTGCTATCTATCGGGTAACTATGCACAACTTTCCCTGAAGGTTTATTTATTGTTAATAGCACTCATATTTCTCCCAAATGCACGAGTAAGAGTTATGACAAGACTGCGTTGGACTATGCAAGTGGTTCCTACTTATGTCGGATCCTCATCCTCGGATGGAAGTGATTTCAAAAATCTTTGTCCTCACCTAGGTAAAGGCTATGTTACTAGAAAAGTTTGTGGTATCTATGTCTTTGTCCGAGAGAAGGCAACAAAATCCAATCCCAGCTTCTTGGCTTATCAGTGCAGGTGGGTTTTGTAGCTTTAGGGCTATCTCACAGGTAGCCATTTGTTTTAGCTTCACTTACCATTAGATATGGCTTCTTGGTGAGGTTCCTCCTAATGCCATTTTGATTTTGGTTGCAGGTACAACCTCTTATCGAACCTTCCTTCTTATCACTTCGGCCACGAGAGCAGTGTACTCCTGTTTCTTCTATCTAGGTTGCCTTCCAAGTTGATTTACAATAAACCCATGATGGATTTATCATTCAACAAGATTTTCGGATTCCTAACTACTTAGCATGAGGATGTCTAGCTGAGGCATTGCCCCAGTTTTCCTAGGTGGTAGTGTTATAGTGACTCGCATGCCTAGGACCCAGATGGGTGAACCAATTTCTTTTTTTAATGTTAGCTTGGAAACCAATTGTGCTTACAATTTATGAATCTCTCATGTTGCAAGGATTGATGTATTATTTTTAATTATGGTGTAAATAGAGGTCTGATGTAATTCCCTACATGAACAGTTCGATACATGGTTGTTCGGTTAACTTAGTCGAGGGTTTGTTTGTTTTCTTTTAATTTAAAAATTTTCTGCATAAACAAATTTTGTTGGCTAATTGCTTCAAGAGGTCGTCCTTGCATCAATGGCAGGGTTGAATGTAACATTTTTTTCTCTAGTTAATAGGCAATATCATTCCTCCTTTCAAGTACTCTATTCAAAGTTCTATATTCTTTATGTTCGATTGTTCTCAAATTGGGTCTATTCTCTGCAAGGTATATGCATTTCTTATTTTAATTGGGTTTTGAATATTTAAAGGTTTCAACCAAAATTCCACCATGACTTATATGTGTATAGACAGTCCATTGACTTTATAGTGATGTATGTGCTAATATTCATGGGAATTAATTGGTTTTGATCTTGACCCTAAGGTGCAAGCTTCCTCGATTTCAACATTATTTTCAATTATGCAGTTTTCGTTTTTCCTCATGGGAGTGTTCAAGATATTACCGAGTTTTTTATTCATGCTTTCCATGCATTACATGAATTGTATCTTGCCTAGATTATAATTGTTCCAGACATGTATAGTAATTATTTTTGTTCAAGTGAATAGTCTTGTTAGTTTTAATCTAAGACACATAGTAGATAAATGTTCATTACCTAACACATATGAATTAACAATAATGTTTACAATAATCATTTCATATGTTTATAATAATCTAACAATACTAACAATACCATTTCTTATTAATTATTGAGATATAAAATTTTAGGTACTTATATGTTCACTTCCTTGTAGCCAATAGTTCCTCTTCAAGAAGATCTCACCACCCAGCCACGAGTTTGGAAATTTTAGGTTTTAACCCCGTACAAAGATTACCTACATACGAATTCTAAAACACAGAAAATAAACAATGCGAGAACATAACACATAAAACACATATACATAGATATTCCCCTGGTCCTAACCAGGCTACCAATTAATTTTCATTATGTTCCTTTCATGTTACAATAATAACATACATGCTGAAAGCACTAATGCATGGACCAAAAATCATCGCGCCCAAAACCATGGTGTGAAACCATGCACAAAACCATAGTAGGTCGCCCCACAAAATATAGGCCCCAAAAAAAATTTCCCAGGGCACTACCCGAACCTCGTAGAGGGGGCTACCCCCCCACGCCCTCAAACCCCTAGATAGCAGGGGCTATTGCCCCCATGAACCTCCTGCTAAAATAATCAGTGCAGCGAAGGGGGCACTCTTCCACCACTCTAACCGCTTGGTTCACTGGGCGGCTAGTCATGGAAAGAATATAACACAACCCAACATTCTCCCACTTGTTGTTTTCTTTCCACAGGGGGCCAAAGGAGAACTTACTCATTTATCCAACCCTGCAACGCCCATTGTTTCTCTACACCAAGAGAAATTCTCATAGCACATAAATTATTTCAATGCATCTGTAATATTCTTCAAAGTGTCCACCTTTACCACCAACGCCTTTTTGTCTTCTATCATATCCCTCACAAAGTGATATTGAACATCAATATGCTTTGTCTTTGAATGGTAAGGAGGGTTCTTTGCCAAGAAAATTGCACTTTGGCTGTCACAATCTATCCTTATAGCTCCATGCACTAACCCCATACTTGAACATAATCTCTTCAACCAATTTGCTTCCTTGCTTGCATGAGTGGCTTCCATGTATTCCACCTTTGTAGTTGATAGTGCCACTACAGATTGTTTCTTACTCATCCAACTGACTGCACCTCCAAATAGGTTAAACATATACCCTCTTGTAGATATTCTCTAATCCAGATCTCTAGTCCAGTCTGCATCAACAAAGCCACAAATATCCAAAACTCTGTCCAATCCTAATCTTCCTTGGTAGCACAAACCATAATCACTAGTGCCATGCAAATACTTGAAAACCCGCTTAACTGTTGTCCAATACTCCTTCACTGGTTTTGATATAAATCCTCTCAATACTTCCACTACATGTGAAATGTACAATCTAGTATAGATCACCGCATACATTAGGCTACCGACTGCAATTGAATGTGGAATGTGGGACATGTCCTCTTCCTCTTCTTGTGTCTTGGGACACTTTTCAGTAGATAAATTTACACATACAAGAATAGGAACCTTCACCAGTTTACTATCTTACATATTAAACTGCTATAGTATTGTCTCGACATACTTCCTTTGGTTTAACGAGAGCTTCCTCTTTGCCTGATCTCTTTTAATTTCCATGCCCAAAATATATTTTGCAGCACTAAGATATTTCATGTTGAATTAGGGGGACAATTCCGTCTTCAAATCCTGGATAATTTCTTTGTCATTTCCAACCAGCAATGTATCATCCACATATAAGACCAGATAAATAACACAGTCGCCAATTGATTTAAAATACACAGTGATATTCTTTTCTTTTGGTGAAGCCAAGTCCCCATATAAATGTATTAAATTTATGATACCACATCCTTGGTGACTATTTTAACTCATACATAGAATTTTTTAACTTGCATACCAGTTCTTTCTTACCCTTCACCGCAAAGACTTCAGGTTTCTTCATGTGGATCTTTTCTTCCAAATCCTTGTGAAGAAATTATGTCTTCACACCCATTGTTTCTACCTCAAAATAAAAAGAAACAACAATAGATAAAAGTAATCTAATAAAAGCTACCTTGGTAAGAGAAGAAAAATATCACCAAAAACAATTCCCGGCACTTGGGAATAACCTTTTGCTACCAACTAAGCTTTGTATTTTTCCACCTTTCCTTTTGCATTTGTCTTCTTCTTGAACACCCATTTGCTACCAATGGGTTTCCTTCCAGCTGATAACTCCACCAAATCCCGAGCCTCATTTTTGTGCAAAGATTCCATTTCATCAACCATGGCCTCTTTCGAGAGTTTTCCATCCTGTGAATCTACTACTTCCTTCACAATTCTGGGGTCATCATCAGTAATAGATAAAACAAAATTTGAACAGAAAGAAGATGGACTATACCTTTCTGGTTGCCTTCTTTCTTGAACTAATATTCTCAGAACTAGAGTTTGTGGCTCTTCATCTTTTGATTACTCTTCTACTATAGAGTCAGATTCTTCCTCAAGCTCAAATTCTATCTTTTTAGGTTCCTTTAATGGGACTTCATGTTTAATAACATCTTTCACATCTCTAAACACCACATATTCGCTATACACAACCTTCCTTGTTACTAGGTTCCAAAGCTTATAACCCTTTAAATCATCCTTACACCCAATAGAGATGCACTTTTCAGATTTACTATCCAACTTTGTTCTTTTCTCCTTTGGAACATGTACATATGCATCAATCTAAATACCCTCAGATATGAAAGAGAGGGCTTCTAACTAGTCCATACCTCTTGTGAAGTCTTATCCTCCAATGCTGATGAAGGCTATTTGTTGACCAGATAACATGTTGTCTCCACTGCCTCTGCCCAAAATTCTTGTCTTAACTCAACACCACTTAGCATGCTTCTTGCCCTTTCCAACAACATCTTGTTCATTCTTTTTTCAACTCCATTTTTCCTAGGTGTGTATGGAGTATTCTTCTGTAGTGCTATACCACACTTCTTTCAGAATTCTTCAAATTCCTTACTGCAAAACTCTCCACCGTTATTTTTCCTCAACACCTGTATCTTCTTTGCTGTCTGGTTTCCCACCAGAGCCTTAAATTCTTTAAACTTGTCAAAGACTTCAAATTTCTTCTTGAGGGTAAAATCATGTTAATGTGTCTCATTATATGGCAAAAGCAAAAAAGTACTCAAAAGAAAAAAGATAAAAGAATGAATATAAAAATATCAATGAAATGAGTTGAGTTTCATACTTCTTAATTATAAAAAATAAATGTTAAATTTGTAAAAAAGCTAATTAACACAAAATTTTGGTAAAATCTATGTGAACCTATTTAATGGTTCAAAAAATATAATAAGTTTATTAAAAAATAAAATACTAAATTTGTAAATAAGTCACTGATAGTAAATATTGGTAAAAATCTATGGTTAATCACTCACAAAAATATAAATAACTTTTTTAAATATGAAGTTTAACATATGTAAAGTTTAAATAAATGCTAAACTCTTTTAAAAATATATATAAAATATAAAATTAGAATTCTAACAAATAATTTTTAATTTAATAATTTTGAATAATATAAAATAATGCTTTATAATCATTATTAAAAAATTTATTATAAGAAAATTTAAATAGATTTTAAAAATTTTTCAAAAAACATGTTTAACATTTGTTATATGTTTTTTATTTCAAATTTCTATTAAAAAAAATTGATTTTATAAACTTGAAAGGATAGTTTCTTGGGTCAGGGGTTATATATACAAAAAGATTATCATTTTTACTAGTATTTTGATAATAATTAAAAAATATGCTCACCTTTTATTTTTAAATTTGTTTAGCAATCTTTAGAATGTTTACAACACATCTCTTAAAGAAATTGGAATTGAAAAACATAAATCAATAGAGAAATGGGGGGTCGCAGTTTTGTCACTACTTAAAATTTATGTAAAATATTAATGAATATCTTTTAAAGAAAATGAATAAA
>APFE031229879.1:9080-55748 GCA_000404065.3 Pinus taeda
TTTTTTCTTTGATTGATTTTTTTCTCTACAACTTGGCAACACTACTGGGTGGCTGGCCATAGCTCTGTGGCTGAGCTAATGGATGGCCATGGACTTGGCTGCTGGCTGCATTTAATTGAAAAACTGTTTTTTTTTCACGCAACTTCACAAATAACACTACAGAGAACCCTGAAAATCTCTCAAATGGTTATGAATTTTGCGAAAATATGTCACAAAGAACATATTCACTCCGTTCTGAGAAAAACCCAGGTTTTAGATTTTTCAAATTCATTTTCATTTGGTCACAAAATTCATTTTTAAAATGACATTTTTAACCTCTGCGAATTTGGCCTCTGCTCAGTTAATTGTCAGGTGAAATTCATTTTTTTCTTTTTTAAATCAGGGCAATGCACAACTATCTTTCATTTTTTCAAAATCACACATAAAATTTGCAACAATTTGTTTCCTTGGCTTCCATGAATTTTTATTTGTTTACTTTATTCTCATTTTCATTTTTGTGTTTTTATTTATTTTTATTATTTTTAAAAGAAACAAATAATGAAAGAATTTTTTTTAACAAAAGATATACTAACATGAAATCATTTTTCTGATACTCCAAGTCACACAAATCGCAGGAGGAGAGCATATTTATGAATTCTTTATGTAATTGAAATCTGAAATTTGAAAAGAAATATAAGAAGAATTTGATTTCAAACCTCAAATTTTAACTTTATAAAGTCCTTTGTTTTCCTTCTTTCACAAATATCCCTTTGATTGTAGATCTTCTTGCCAATGGTTAGTGAATGAGGCGGCTCTTACTGCACCACCAAAATTTCTAGAAAAATGAAATCAAATTTGAAAATCAAAAACTTAAAAAAAAAACCTCTCCAAGCTTGGTTTTATTTTCTTATTCTATACTATTCTATTTTGAGAATGAGATTTTTTTTTTTTTTTAAGTGTAGGAGTATTTCCAATGAAGCCATTTACGGATCAAAATACCTAGTATGCTCACATCCAAATGTGAAAAATATACCTTAATGTTTACAAGGATATGAGAGATCAATTGCACATTTGGATTAAATGCTAGGATTCGTTGAAGAATGGAAGAATGTTGTGGCCTAGAAATCTTTTGAAACCAATCTTCAATGCAGTCCTCATTCTCTTGTCTCTCCTCCAATGCTTGAATACCATTCTAGATCTCCTGTCCATAAATGGATTAGTTCAAAACTCTTATAGTGAAAAGATTAATTGAAATTTATGCATCCTATTTATCATGATTTATATATGTAGCTAAAAATGAGATTCAAAGCTAACTCCTATGTACACTTCCCCATGTTACTAAGATATTGCTGTCACCAAGTCATCCTTTCAACATGAATTAGTTTTTCCAAAGAAAAATACTAGTACTGAATTAAATTCCTAATGCCTAATCCCTTAGCACCATCCCCGACAATGGAGCCAAAATGTTGGGCAATTTAATTGCTTAAATTGCTTTCATTAAATTATCAACCAGGGATACTCGTAAGCTTCTGATGATGCTAGCAAAATATATGCAGGAGTAGGCAACTAACTCTATGTCTAACTAAATGATTTCCGATTCAATATAATATGCAAGGGAAGAGGCTCCTAATTGAGGAGGTCCTGGTTGTCCTTCCCTATAGTATTATAGATTGAAAAGAAATCATTGATTACATAAAACCAGAAACTTGAAATAAAAACAAGAGAATGCATTTTAATTGTTGTTCAGATTCAAATAGAGAGAGAGACTAACTTAGTCCCTTGATTGTCCCCTCATATACTGATCCAAACTAAACTAAGATTCATTCATAAGCATAAGAAATGAAATAACTTGAAACTTAAAAGCAAAAGAATGAACTTCAATTATCATGCAAATAAAATATAGAGAGAGCCTAACTTAGACCCTTAATTGTCCCTTCATATGTTGATAAGATTTTAATTTAAAATTCATTCATCAATCACAAACAAATCCTCAAACATCTAGGCAATTAAATGAAATAAGATCTATTATGAAATAAAATGTTTCTTTGATCTTTTCAGAGTGAGCTCAATTCTCTTAAGAACAAAGTGACAATCTATTCCATAAATTCATATACTACATTAACACAATTTATATCTAAAACTATAGAAAGAAAATTTATGTAAAAAGAAGCTTTATTCTATTCCATCATAGGTTGGATACATGGTCCAAGAGTGCTCCTTTTGGAATGGAGGAGGTGCTCCTATTTATACAAAAATTTAAGCAACCAACTCATTAATGGGGATCCACTAATCCCTCATATGGTTACAACCAATATGAGACACATATTCCTTTATCCATGATTTTCTCCATGAGATATGCTTGACCCCTATCTTGAATCTCCTTCAAATCTTCATGATAATTCGAATTTGAGTCTTGGAGGCCACATAAGAGTATCTTGGAACCTTCCAAATCACCTACACATGTCACCAAACTCATTCCACATTTAGGTATAAGTAAATACATGTTATTTTTCTAACTTTTAATCATAAATTCACTTTAAATACATAAAATTAAAAACTTTGGAAAATGAAACTATGAACCCATACGGTAATGAAAATTTAATGATAATGTGATGAAATGAGGTGACAAAATGAGGATAAAGGTGAAAGTGGGGTGAAAATGTATGCTAATTTGGCGGCCCAACACAAACCCAAAACAATCTACCTTCATCTTTATTAACTTCTTAATTCCCATGTCTTAAGCACCAGTTTTAAGAATATGCATCAATCAAAGAATGTACTATGTGGCTCCCAAATTCAATCCAACAACTTGTAAATCCTTATATTATATTATATATTATATATATATATATATATAATATATATTCCCTCTTGGGCTCTTCTCACTTTTTGTATGAATTCATAAGCATGTGTATTGTTACAAGAATAGGCTCAATGAATGATTTTTTTCATCTCAACCAAAATATTTTTTTGCTTTTATATTCATTTGCACGCATGTATGCCTTCGTCATAATATTGTATACTAATCCACCTAATTTGTAAGAACTTGTTTCCATATCTTTGAAGTGATTTTCAGTCCCCTCCCATAGTTGTAGTCTATCACATGTAGAAAGTAATTCTTTGTGTGAATTTAATGTGGGTTTATAACCAAACCTTTTCATTTCTCTCAAAGTGTTAACAACGTATTTAGTCTTGAGATGCCTACTATACATTCCAAGTAAAATGTTGTAAATATTATTATCAGGAGCAGCTCCAACTGCTTGCATGCCTGGATATAGTTCAATCGCCTTCTTTGAATTCCCTATGTCCCTGTACATACTTAACATTGAGTTGTAGATGCTTACATCAAACTTGAAACCCAGTTTCTTTCATCTCCTTGATAACCAATTCATTATCTCTAACTGACCCTCTTTTGGAAATAAAAATAATAAGTTTAATGTAAAGTGGCATATTGGGAAGATAACATGTAACTTTCATATCATGATATATGCTTCAAACCTTAGAAAAATTCCCAAATTTGGAAAATAAATTAAGCATCATAGTGCTTTTTTTAATCCTAAATCCCATTTGTTGCATTTTCCTTTACAAGGTCTTGCAAGTGGTCCAATATTTTTGCATGATACACTTTATACAATGCTCTATGTTATTGCAGTATTCATCATTTGTATCATAATGAAGAGGAGAGTCATACTGCAACAAATAATATTTGTGGCCAGTGTGTATTAAATCAAACATTGAATTCACCAGCCCATCTCCATGGTTGATTTGAGGGTTTGTAGTATCGTTTATAATGGGGAAGCTAATTAAAAAATCCTCATAGTGATGCCGATCCTCCATAAAATTTGGATAATGGAATAGGCATTGAGCTATTTGGATATATGCAAATGCTTGTTGGAGTACAACATAGTCCCTGTATGGTCTCAATATTTGGAAATTCCTATATTTCCACTATTACAATTCCAACAACTATGTGCAATTATTCAATGTCATCTAGAACTATTGATGAAACCCATATCTATCCCACTCAATGTTGTAGGGTCTCTTTTGGTAGTCTGTTGTCTTGCTTGCGTTGTGATGCTTCTTGTTTGGTACAAAATATAGCTTCATTGGATAAAGGTAAGTTGCTGAAACAATCCCTAACAAATCTAAAGATAAATGTCTTTCTTTCCTTGCCATAAATCACTTCAAATCTATGATAAAGCACCTCAAATCTGCACTAAAATCATTTAATGATTTCTAGTTTGAGTTAACACTATCTGAGTAGAGATAAGAACATTTATGTGCACTTAGCTCCACATGGAAAACATCATTCTGCATTTTCCTACATGCACTAGATGCCCACTAATAAAAAATACACATAAGCTTAGAGGAAATGTACACAAGGACTGATTTTGGTACCTAGCAAAGATCCTTTATATAGAATTTAGTTCTAATTATGTGCATTGTCTCGTTTACAGATCTTATATTGGATCAATATATCACATTATTTCATATGAAAATAATGAGAGTCATCATCCACCTGTCTATTATTTAATGATATGTTTCTTCTTAAACTCTAACTCCATAACATGCTTTGTGTGGTCACCTTACTGAGAAAGCAGATTTTTGTAGCTTTGGAGTAGTTTCTCTTAAAGTTGTTAGCAATAAAAACTCATGAATATAATAGCTTTCAAGATGACATGGGAAATGTCCAAGTCTGTGGAGCTTTAGCTTCTTTAGAAACTTTCCTTTCCTAGGTCGTATGGGAATGGGAAATGTTGTTCCACGACATATAGCAACATCCTTTACATTCACTCTCTTCATTTATTTAATAAACTCGAAATATATCTTTCCAAAGTAAAGTATAAGACATCAAAAGACCTCCTCTGATCAAAGTGATCATTTTGATCCTTAGTGACACATTTTAATTGAGTACACTATTTATCAAACCAAGGATCATTGAAAAATGTGTAACTAGGTTCAGTCTTCATAAATATGAAATGTACTTTTGATTCTTGTATTTTGTAAAATGAAATAAAAATTATTATTTTTATTTTTGGAGCATGGGTTTCATGCTCAAGGTCTTTTAATTTAGAGGTCAAGAACCCATTAAGTGCTTCTAAGGTTTGTCCTAAGTCAAGAAGTCAAAAAATTCATTTTCATAAGTTGAAGACACCATCAGGCTGATCGGAATCTGGATTAGGGGCCAAAATTTGCTCAAAAATAAAAGTTCTCAGATTGGCTTGAAACCTATACGACTGTGTCCATCTCATCAAGACAATCATAACGCAATTTGTTTCACTGAAAACTGATTCCTGATGAAGGAGAAAAGGCCTACTGTTCATTTTCCTAAACAGTTAAAAAAAATTGCAGAGTAGGATAGATTGATGACATGGCAGTGTAGTCAGCATGATGGGAATCTTCTTCAGTTTTTGCCCAATGAGGCTATGAAAAGTGTCACCTCAGGATTCACCAGTTTGGTTGTGTGAAGGTGAAATTGCCCAATGACCTCTAAGGTGGAATTATGAGTTCATGATGAATATTATGTGGATATATATATATATATTATATATATATATATATATATATATATATAATATATATATATATAATATATATATTATTAATTTCAAACTATATTCAAAATCTGCACACATATGAACTATAATGACACACTTTTTATGATTGGTATAGTCCGAAATATATCAAAGGTTCCAAACTATAAAAAAAGGGTAATGTTTTATATGGGTCGGCAAAACATATGAAGGGACAGGAGGAGGGCAGGTCAAACCCGTGACCTCCCCCTCCCAACTCAAAGGCATTACCGCTAGACCAAGCAGCGGGGTTGTTAAAACGATGGCCCAAAACTTTATTTAAAATTACATTAATGCCAGACGGGAGTTGTAGAGTGTCCAAAATGTCTTCAAAATATCATTCACTTTCACCTTTATCACCACCATTTCACTCACATGTCACAACTCCATGACCATATAACCTTTCATTAGCCTCCATTTTCATAATTATATGGGTTACCTTCGTGTTTTCCAAAAGTTAATTATTTCTAATACTATAAGTAAATTAAATGGTTAAAACTTAGAAAAATGACATATACTTGCTAATACTTAAAAGTGGCTTGAGTCTCATGACATGTGTAGGTAATTTGGAAGCTTCCAAGGCACCCTTATGTGGCCTCAAATGCTCAAATTCGAATTATCTTCAAGATATGGAAGAAGATTTGGATAAAGGTCAAAGAGGATATGTGTCTCATCATTACCTATTTAAGTTGTAACTCTATGAGATTTTCTAGGGATCTAGGGAGAGAATAATGGACCTCCATTAATGAAGTAGCTTCTTATGTTTTTGTATAAATAGGAGAGTCTTATCCTTTGAAAGGCATGTGTAAAGTTATGGAAATGCTCATGTTTTGAATATATAATTTGGATTTGGCACCATGATCATGAGTGATGTTCACCTTGATTTGGTTATGCTTGCATTTGGAGCCTCTCAACTTGCCATCTCTCATGCTTTTGGATTGACCACCTACAATGTGTGAGATTTATTGTTTTTCATAGATTAAGATTTATTACTTTCATAGATTAATATTTGTTTCTTTCATAACATTTCCTGTGTGAGAGATTAAGAGTGATTGTCTTTATTTTATTTCTACTTAGAAGTCAAGAGCATTTGTTTTTATTTTCTTTCATATATTTTCCTGTGTGAGAGGTTAAGAGTGATTTTTTTATTTGCTTTCTACCTAGAAGTTAAGAGCATTTGTTTTTATTTGCTTTCATATCTTTTCCTGTGTGAGAAGTTAAGAATGATTTTTTTTACCTCCATTTCTAAAAGAGTGGTGTGTTTTTCAGTTCCTGTAAAATTGAAAGATTAATATTTCAAATCCATGTGTTGAACTATAATTGTACTATAATTTCTTTTGAATTGAGTGCTGAATTAGAATAGGTGAATTTGGTTTTTCATTATTTGGTTTCATAGTTAGATTGATCTAAATTGAAAGTTAATTTATAGAATATATAGTGCACGCATGTTTCACAAGTTTTACGAAACCCCCAGGTTGACAATCAAATGATAGGTAATTAATTCGCCTCAAAGAGCGGAGGGAGCCAATCTCACGGGCCAGCTCCCTCACCATATGACCACACAACTAAACCTTGGGCCAATGCTAATGGTTAAGCTTGTTAGAGCATCATTAATCAAATTTTAAATTAATTAATCCATTTTTAAGTTGGCAGAAGATTTGGAGGGATGCCAAATTCAGCGGAATGGCCAATTTTGGCGGTGCTAGAGTCCTCCAGTTTTACCGGAGGTTTTATATGCCAAACTAGAGAAAGCTATAGATTACTCAATTTTCGATCAATTTTGAAAAATGAATAGTAATTCCTAGATGATTTCAACATTCTGAACTCATTGGTGTAGGTTGCAGAGGCAATAGAAGACTTCTATAGGTGATTTTTCCACAGGGAAGTTCATGGAATTCGATGGTCACCAGGGAAGGAGGTCATGCCCAAATCAGCCAGAGTCAGTTTTCAGAGATCTAATAGTTGTTTTTTGGGTTTTTGGGTCCTCTAAATATAATGGAATAGGTTTTAAGAGAAATAGGACGCTTTTGTATGTGATGTTTTCAACATTTAAGTTTTATGAAGCCTAGGGCCACCAGGGAGGATGTCATGCCCAAAACATCTATGGTCCATTTTTAGAGTTTGGAGAGTCATCTTAGCGGTTTTGGGATGTTATGAGTCGATTGAAGTAGATTTTAGGATATCAGGAGAATTGTAAACTGTACTTTTTTCCTTTTTGAGAAAATACAGAGGCCTAAGCCATGGAAGTTGGACCAAGGAGATGTAGCCTAGGAGGGGTGAACTCCTTTATCAAAACACTATGTTGAGTGTTTTTCTTGATGTTTTGATGTTCATTTGCTTAATTTTGTTCAGTACTTACTTTCATGCTATTATGCTTATGATTTCACATAAAACTTGACATAAAATTTACTTGTTTCCAATTACAAACAACATAAGAGAACCCAGCACATGAAGCAATAGACAAGCATGTGTTTTTAAATATGTAAATGAAATCAGCACAACAAAACTAACATTCAAATATAGATCAAGTCGGGCACATTGTTACTTGTAAAGATATATTATTTGTTTTAATTAAAAGTGCCAAAATACCCTTCAGGACCAAGTCGGTCCGACAGTTGAGAAGCCAGCCTATTTTGAGGAGCCACATCCACCTTAATAAGCCTATATAAAGGAGGGGAATCAACCTCCTCAAGGCACATACATTCTCATGTAATTCAAGAGAACGAGGAGAAGAAAAGGGCTCGCGAAGAAGGAAGAGGACGAAGGAAGAAGTTTTTGGGCTAATTCTATCTAACATGTGCAAAGAAGAAAGTCTAAGGTTTGCTACTTTAAGGTCGAGATTCTCTATTTTGTAGGAAAAGGATGAAAATTGTTGGAACAAGGGCCTATTAGGTCACCTTCTAGCCCTAGACAAGGAAGCAAAGCAAGCGAAGTTGTTGGGAGGCCTTGGAAGGCTAAATTTATCTCATACATGTGGGTGTAGTAGCAATTGCAGGGGGCTGAAAATTTCAGACCTGCAGAAGAGGCTAAAATTTTGAAGCTAGGGGTCAAATTTTGGATGCTAGAAGAGATTTGATTGGGTTTTACTTGGAAAAAGGAATCACATCATTAGGAGAGGTCAAACTTGGCCTTGGAAGGGTATTGTACTTGGAATTCGTTAATTGAAGAATTTATAAGAAGAGAAGAGATTTATGGGGTTTCCGCTCAAGTGGAGAGGTTTTCACCTTGGTTTGCAGCCTATATCATGTGTACTTGTGTACTATTGTTCTTCTTTCTTTTGGTATCGATTTGATGATAAACATAATAAAGAAACTAATAAGTAAGAAAAAGTAAAAAGATATCACAAGAAATTATCATAGAAAGAGAAATCATCCTATCCCTCTAGATTTCTCAACATGGTATCAAAGCTAAGGTTGGCTAAGGTCATAATGAATATATCTACTACATTGAGGAATTTCCTAAAGAAGTGTACGAAGGTAGAAAGTCAACTCAAGAAGGGCATCAAAGAAGTATGGGATCTCCTATTTTCTTCTAAGAATGAAGTGACCAAGACATATAAAAAGGATAAAGGACTATTCTCAACACTCATTAGCACATTTCAAGATGATAATATTTGGGTAATCAACAATGGATCATCAAGACATATGACTGGTCAACACAAGCAATTAAATACATTATCAAAAGGAAAGTCCTATTACTATGTAGAGCTTGGTGACAATAAAATATACCTTGTGAGAGCAATTGGATCAACTTCACTTGAGATGGAGAATGGAGGAAACATGCATCTCAACAATATCTTATTTGTTCCAGATTTGCACAAGAATTTACTTTCCATTTCATGTCTAGAAGACAAGGGTGGTAGAGGTTCTTTCATTTATGGAAAGGGTTTAGTATGGGGTAAAATCTCAAGCCTAGAAGAATCAAGAATGATTGGGATTCGTGAAGGAATACTTTACAGATTAATAAATCCCCTCGCTCAAGCTTTGGTTCATATTGAATTTATTCCATGTGAACTTTGGCATAGAATAATTAGTCATCTTCACTAAAAAATATTACCAACCTTAAATTCAAAAGTAAATGGCATCTTCAAACTGAAAGAAGATCATGAAGGAGTAGGCAAGGGATGTGCATTGGGTAAGAACACCAAGAGACCATTTAGAAACAATGCTTCAAGGTCAAAAGAAATTTTGGATCTCATTCATTCCGATGTATGTGGTCCTATGAATCTAAATTCACTTGGAGGTCATCCATATTATGTCACATTAATATATGACCATTCAAGGAAAAATTGGGTTTACTTAATGAAATCCAAAGATGAAGTATCTATCAAATTTCAAGAATTCAAACCTGAAGTAGAGAACCTTATAGAAAAGAGAATCAATATGTTAAGGTTTGATAATGGAAGAGAATACACATCCAAGGAAATTATAGCCTTACAGGTTCTGTAAGGAATATAGGATTAAGAGGGAGATGATAGTCATATAATCCTAAGCAAAATGGAGTTGTAGAACAAAAGAATCAGTCCATTGAAGAATGTGTAAAATCTATTCTACATGATCAAGATTTGTTGAAATTTATGTGGGGTGAAGCTACCAAGAAAATTGTATACATACAAAATCGAAGTCCCCATAGGTCACTAGATAACATGACTCTTGAAGAAGTAATCACTAGGAAGAAACCAAGCGTGGATCATCTATGATTGTTTTTTGTCCTGCCTATATTCATATACCAAAAGACAAGATAAAGAAGTTGGGTCCATCAAGCATGAAGGGAACATTTGTTTCCTACAATAATTCTCATACTTCCTATAGGATCTACATAAAATAAGGACATCGAATAGAATTCAGTCGAGATGTGATACTTGACGAAGGTATTTCATTCAAGAAATCGAAGGATCTCCTTATGGACTCTAGTGATGAAGAACTTTCAATATCTGAAGAGGAAGTTACTAGGGAGGAAGAAGAATCAAATCATGAAGATGTAGGTCCCAGTGAACCTATACAACCTATGGTAATCCCCGAGACTAGAAGAGACCTAATTGGTTAAAATATAATCTATTATATGTAGAGGGTCATGGAGTAGCAAAAGGCACATTTAAAGAAATCAAGAAGCCCAAAATATATTCAAGGTATGTTGCATACATCAAAAAATTAATAGAAGTAGAACCATACACTTTTGAAGAAGTTGTCAATCATCAAGAATGAAAAGATTCCATGAATGAAGAATAACAATTGATAATGAATAATGGGGTATGGGAGATCATACCTAGGCTTGAGGACAATTATGTCGTAACTTCCAAGTGGCTTTACAAGATTAAACATGTGGCAGATGGAAGTATTTCTAAGTATAAGGAAATGTTTTTGGCTAAGGGTTTCTCTCAACAATAAGGAATCGATTATGAAGAGACATTTTCTCCAACAACAAGGTATACAACTATATGCTCACTGGTGTCTTTGGCAGCATCGATGGGATGGAACATACATCAAATGGATGTCAAGAATGCATTCTTGAATGGCACAATTGATGAGGAATTCTATACAGAGAAACCCTTGGGACACTACAACAAAATAGGTAATTTGCGCCAAATTTAACACCAAATTTTAGTGCATTTTTTTCTCAATTGGGGTGAGAAGCCTAGTGCTAAATCTGGCTCTATTATACAATTTTTAAAGCATCCTTTTTTGCGCCAATTTTTTCATTATTTTTTACGCCAATTTTTTCATCATATTTTGCACTAATATTTGCATTTGGTTTTAAAATAGGTTTTGCTTCTAGCTTTGTGCCATTTTTTGCATCATTTTTTGATTCCTATTTTGTGCCAATCTTTCCTTCTAGTTTTGTGTCGTAATTTTCATCAAGTTTTACACCATCTTTTGCATCTGATTTAGTGCCTTTTTTTGCATCCATTTTTTGCCAATTTTTGCATCTAGTCTTATGTCATTTTTTGCTTCTAATTTTGTACTTATTTTTACATCTATTTTGTGCCAGTTTTTGTGCCTTTTTTTACACCATTTTTTGCATCCAATTTTGTACCATATGTTGAATCTGATTTAGTGCCAAATTTTTCATCCATTTCTTCACCATTTTTTGCATCCACTTTTTTGTTTTATTTGTCTCCCTTTTTTTCATCTTATTTTGCACCATATTTTGCATCTAATTTTGCATCATTTGTTGCATCCAATTTAGAATAATTTTTAACACTATTTGTTGCATCCAATTTTGCATCCTTTTGAGCATCTAAATTTTCATTTTTTGTTGAACCATGTGTCACATCCTCCTTTGCATCTCATTTTGTGTCTAATGTTATGTTCAATTTTGAGCCATTTTTTTCATCTACTTTTGCATTTGTTTTTGCACCAAGTTTTGAATCATTTGTTGCACTTCATTTTGCATCTAATGTTGCATCTCAATGTTGCATCCAAATTTATGCCATTTTTATGCCCAGTTTTGCACCATTGTTTCAACTTTTGTGTCCAATTTTGCACCATTTTTTATGTCCAATTTTGCATCTTTTTTGGTGTCTAATTTTGCATCCTTTTTGGCATCCAGATTTTCATCTTATTCTTTTTTTTTCTTTTTTCTTTCTTCTTCTTCTTTTTTTTTTCTTTTTTTTTTGTGCCACATTTTGTGTCCACATTTGCATCTCATTTTGCACCTAGATTTTAGTTCGAATTTTCATCTAGTTATGCATCATGTTTGGCATCCTTGGTTTCACCCTTTTTTAGTCCCATTTTGCATCTTGTTTTGTGTCTTTTATTACATTATTTTTGCACCTAATTTTGCATCCTAATTTTACACAATCCTTTGCATCCTCATCTTGGTGTCCATTTTTGAATACTTGTTTGCATCCAATTTGGTATCCTTTCGTATGCCTTGTTTTGTTACCTTCTTTGTGTCTAGTGTTGCATCCTCTTTTAATTCTACTTCAAAACCCTTTTTGTGTCATTGTTTGCATTTTGTTTTGATGGCTAATTCTACTCCCAATTTTGTATGCATGGTTATATCCACTTTTGGCTTCTTGTTTAGAGTTTTAATTTTATTTTTATTTATGACCCCCTTTATGGGTTCATTTCACTAATTTCAATTACATAGTAAAATATATTACAGTTTCTAAATATCATTTTGCTGTAGGATTTAGTGCATGGTTATATGAACATAAAACTCTCTTAGTTTATCTCGGAAACCTAAGACATACTGATTAAGAGAAAGGTTGTTCTAAGGCTCAGGATTCTTAGTAGATCAAGATGTAGAATATAGAATAAGAAAAAGAGAAGGAATTCTTGTGAGTCCTCGCATGCAGGTCTTGTTGGAGTTTTTGGTGCAGCTGAGAACCACTCCTACCTAGCTCCAAAGATTGGTTCTACACATAAGAGAGAGAAAAAAGAAAACTTCACAACATAATATCTTGATAATTGAAACTATCATAAACATATAAATATTACTGATTAAATAAATATAAACTAAAATCACGTACATTCATTAGTTAAATAGAATAAGTAAAGAATGAGTAGTATCATATGGAAGGAATAACAACCGATCTATATTAATAAAGGAGTTGGAGGAAAGTTACAACCATCAAATGTAGTTGCAGCACTACCTCCCAAAACTCCTAGCTCCAAAACTCTCCCTCTCAAGATAGATCTCAGCAATTTGACAATACAAAAATTCCCATCCTTTTCTTAATGGCCAATCCTCCAATATATAGGAAAGTAAAGGCTATGAAGATTTCCAAAATTCCTCAGTAAAATCTTTTGTGTGAATATTGTTTCCTCATAAAAATGGTGTTTTCCACTTTTTAGATGCTCTTGTGCTTAGGAAAAAGCTTCCCCATGCTTTATGGCTCTTTCCCACTTTTGTATTCTTTTATTTTTTAGGAAAAAGCTAAAGATGAGGATAAAGAGATCACATTCCACCATATGAGTTTTCGAAAGTGAACAAGAGTGTCACATTCTAATTAACTCAAGCTTTTTTCCTCATGACTGAGTGATAATTTTGGTAACAAAAGTTAGATTAAGGGGACAACTTGTTATAGACTAGGATAACATGGTCCTCATGGTACATAACTTGCATTATAGTGTTATATAGTCTAGGAGAAAGGGATATTTCAACCAACAACATAGTATTCTCCTCCAAGATGATGAGGAGGTATTTTTATACATAACACATTTAAGAAGATATCACAATTCAAATTGATAACTTAATATTTGTAAACAAATTTAAGGGTAATTGGCAACATTCATAAAAAAGATAGCAGTGTCCTCATATATAACAATTCTCCATCAAAAAATCATTGACAATTTTCAATATAAAAATATGACTACTAAATCAACACTTATCATAGATATCATTATTCCAAAATAAATTCACAACATTACATCCAAAAGCAGTAATTTTACCATACATAATGATTCTCCATCAAAAAGAATTGACAGTTTTCAAAACATATATAAAGTAACAAGATAATAATAATAATATCCTCATTTTAATCAAATCAACTAAGATTCAAGCGTGTGATTATCATATCAAAATATTTCATGAACACCATTATTCTAAGGTAAATTACAATATCCATCAAGATATTGTAATATCATCATACATAATAATTCTCCATCAAAATAATGTTGATAATTTTCAATATATACATAAAATAACAAGATAAAAATGATAATATCATCATCATATTTAATCAAATCAACTAAAATTCAACGTATCGTTAGAAAATAAAAAAACATTTCATAGATATCATTATTCTAAGGTAAATTCACAACATCCACAAAAATATAGGAATCTCATCATACACAATAATTCTTCATAAAAAATAATGTAAACAATTTTCAACATATTCATAAGGTAACAAAATAGTACTGATAGTATCATTATCATTATTTGAATCAACTAAAATTCAAATGTATGATTACCATATTAAGACATCCCAACTAAATATATAAAATAACACATAGCTAGCTAGCACCATGAAAATCATAGTCAAGCTCATCCTCATGATCATTTCCATGATTATCATCTTGACCATCTTGATAATATCATCCACATAATCATCACCAATGTCATAACCATCCCCATCATCATCATCTCTGATATATCATGTAATCTAAGCATAGTCTGTATCATCATCTTCATGGTCATTACTTGTAGCGTTCTAAAAAAAAATCAGTATTACATGTTAGTACTAATTCTATAGCACAATGCATATTTTTATTACAATTCTAACCATAAAATGAGGTAGGAGATAATAACATTTAATAATACTAAAAAATAAAATGAAAATATGGTTTAAGATATATTGGAGATCCAACTAAGATCACACTTGTAATTCACATTAAGTAGTAGAAGCATTTATTAATGCATATGAAGTAGGTACCCAAATGTTCTTCATATTATATTGTGAATGTTTCTTACGATTTCCATCCATGATTGGTAAGTTAAGAGTTACTGGAAGCTTTATTTCAAATTACAATTGTAATTCAGATTAGAAATAGAAGAAATTTTAACAAAAAAGAAATGTCACATGAAAAAGTATATTGTTTTTAATGAAAAATAAGTCGCATACAATATGAATGTCACATCAAATATTGAGTTGTTTTTAATGCATGTACTTTTCTCTATGATAAAATGGAGCCTAATATTCGTTCAAGAAAAAAATCTCACAAAGAATTACTTCATTTTATCCATTATCACACTTAATCCATTATACCTAGTGACGACAATGATTCCATTCAAATTGCTTTGGACTCCCTAAATATAATGTAAAAGAGAAAACTCCATGACCACGACTACAACCCCCTCCCTTGCCTCGTCCACCATAAGAGACAATGAACTTGGAGTTATGACCAAGATAGCAACCTCTCCCTTTCCTCGTGTCCACCATCAAAGGCATTGAACTTGGAATTAAGAGTGCTCATGTTTTCTTTGCTTTAATTAATCTCCAAGGAATCAAAACTTGATCAATATATCAAGGATGCCATCAAGGAATAGATATATCATAGGCGAAGCTCAATAGGCTTTACCAAAAGAGTGTGAAATAACACTTATCTCTATTTTATGAAATAACTCGAATGAGAGGAATGAATGGTCAAAAACACTTACTAGGGAAAGGAAGATTTTTGGTCCGTCTTTATTTCTATTATTATTTTTGCTTCTTAGAAAGGAGGGAAGTATTTAAAAAGATTTTAAACATAAATAAAATAAAATTATTTGCTATGTTTAGTTTTTTTAATATATTTACAGTATTTTTTTTAATATTTTTATTAAAAAACATTTTTTTTTGGTATTTTTTTATATAAAAATATATATTTTGTTTTTATAAAAATGGATTTTAAACATTCCATTCATGCTAAATTTGTGATTTTACCATAGAAGTTTAAACGATATATAGAAAAGTAACTTAATTCCATGCATTGTATCGCTGAGATGGGTATTATACATCTCTTCCTTGGTAAGCTATAGAATGTGCTTGGGTTTTCTTAATGCAATAAAATTAATTCTACTCTTCATTATATCTTGAGATGTTCAACTTGCACCTAATAAAACAATAAAGTTAAAATAGGCTTGCCTTTGTCCTTTATAGATCTTTGTCCCCATTAATCTTGGTCTTAATAGATTAATTGTCTTATGGTGGCCATGAGTGGTCACTCCCATTAATTGCATGCTTTTTAGTTTTCTGTTAGTGACATTTATTAGGATTCATAACATGTTATTTAATTTATGAAAATATGTTATTTCCATATTATTGTTAAATATTAATATTAAATATGTTGGTTTTGAGCATGCTTTAGCAAAAAGTTCCCAAAAGATTTATAGATTGTATTTTATAATGTAATGATTCATCGCTTTATGAAATTGTTTTGGATATTTTTTTTTAATGATTCATTGATTGGTGAAATTTTTATGGATATTTTTTTTAGTATATTAACTTGTATGCAATAAAGTCAAAAGTCACCTCTTTTTGATATTTTCATTGGTCAATTTCCCTTAAGGCCATCAAGTTCACCATTTGGTCCCAGGTTAAGGAAATATAGGAGTCATGGAGTGGCATTGTCCAAGCACTTTAATATTGAAACATGTATTTTTTAGTCACATTATACTTCCTTTCTATGTAAATTCTCCATGAAAATAATCTCATGGAACATGAGGGGCCTCAATAGTAAAGGAAAACAAAGACTCCAAAAAGGAAAATGGTACGGAAAGCACCCATCAATAATGTTGATATAAGAAACAAAAATATTAAGTGAGGTTCTACCTCATATAATTAGGAAATGGGGGAGGAATTTCCAAGTAGTAGTGGTTAATGCTTAGAGATACGTGGGTGGAATGGCTATTATTTGGAATGATCAGGACATCAAGGTTACTAATATGTTTACCTCTTTTCACATTATGACAATACAATCTTAGTTAATTGAGATCAAGGACTACTACCATGTATCCAATGTCTATTAATCCAATAGCGCAAATGGAAAACCTCTATTTCTCAATTCTATTTCCATCACAATTAATTTATACTCCCCATATCCATGGATTATTGGGAGTGACTTCAATATTATCAAGTGTCTTGAGGAAAAGAAAGGATGAATCACAATGTTTAACAAGAGATTTATAAGCTATACCATCAAAGCCATAAAGTAGTCTCCGTTAAATTTCTCAAGCAATGATTATCCAACCCACACATGTGGATCAATGAGATGTAATACATGTGTGTGCGATAACTAACTTAATACATTGTTCTAATAACTCCACAAACTTAAATATTTGACTCCGTCACATAAATTGACCGTAGTGTGACATAAGTAACCAAGTGTATACATGAAACCCTTGGGCAACAAACATTCCATAGATCCTCAAGTAGGTGCTTAAATGATGAACTGAAAATGCAAGGGGAAAAGAGGACTTCATGATTTAATCATCACAAACATGTGATCAAGTATGACTAGGAGTGTATATATTCATACATTTTCCAAAGAGGGAGTGAATACATGAGTTACCATTGAATGAGCCTTATTTTAATTTCTTTTTCTTTTTCTTATATATAGGACTTAGGGAATAAGGTTTTTATAAGTTTGGCACAACTCATAGATATAACATTTACATGAATTTTCACTTCAACCTTAGAGTTTAGACTTAGATAAATCATTATAGTGTATCTTTAATTATTTTGGCTTTCAGTTTTTTATTTTATTTCATCACAAATGACAAAAGGGGAAATATTTTGCCACAAATCTATGAATTCTTAATCATAAATATGTCATACGATGAAAACAAATTAATGATGTTACTCTCTATGAAAATGATGGGTATTCTTGAGAAAATCTTATGTGTGTGGATGTCTCCTCCCTAGTTGAGTGGGAGTGAGGGTGGACACCATATTATCCATGTGTCATGTAATATGGTTAGGACTAACAGTCGTAAGCCTAGTAAAGACACCATTAGGGAGAATGATGGATTGAATAAATATATGGGACTAATATTCTTTGAGAATTTGTACTTTTATTAGGACTAACCACCATAATTTAAGTACATTAATCCAAGATAATAATAGTCATGAGAATAGACATTTCTTGGTGTCAAATATTATGACAATGGATTAGGAAACGATCATGTGAGAACATACCCGGTGAATATCCTGGTGGGGTAAGTGCCTAGTGAGGCAGTGGTGTCAAAATTTATTTGTCCCAACATTGTGCTCTGATCTAATGGAGATATAGAACTTATTAGCCAGGGCACTGCTATTTTGACAATGTTGGATATGATGATGTAAATCATCGTTGATGCTTATAAATCCAGATCCCTTCTTATATGAATATTTCAACTTGAGAGTACTTTTTTGTCTCATTATAAGTAACTCCCTAGTTTATAGGGATTGTCATCATCTTCATTATCGTAATCGTCACCACCATTATTGTCATCACTGCATTATCGTCATAATCACCATTCATGTCATCATCATCATCATCATCATCATGATTATGGACATTGTCATCAATTGTTCATAATTATAGGTGTCGTAAGAAATATCATCAACCCAAAAAATGTTACGAGTGCTCGAAAAGGGTTTTTAGGACACATGATATATACATGAGAAATAAAAACTTTATTTTTGAGAGATGATCGATGATCATCATCATCACTACCATTATTATCGTAATTATAATTTTCATCATCTCCATCATCATAATTAATGTAATTTCTATCATCATTGTTGTCATCTTTGTCATGAACATCATAATCATCGTTAATGCCATTATTGTTGTTGATGATGACCAAGATGAAAATAATGATAATGATGATGACTTGGAAGATGACGCCAAAGATAATGATTATGATTATGACCATGACAACATTTAAAATTGCGAAGATTGGCCAAGGTCATTAGCATCATCATCATCATCATTGTCATTGTAACCCCCATCATCTTTATCATCATTTCCATTATCATAATAATCACATTTCATGTCATCGTCATCATCTTCATTATCATCATCATCATAATTATTGACATTTTATCAGTTGTTCATAATTGTCAATGTCATAAGAAATATCATCAATGAAAAAAATATGATGAGTGTTGGAAAAGGGATGTAAAAGTGAACAAAAAAAATGGGGGAAACAATAAACGTAAAATTGGATGAACAGTGGACATAAAATAAATAGATGCGAAACAAGACAGAAAAAAATTGACACAAAAGTGGAGGAAAAAGTAGATGCAATAGTTGATGCAAACTTGCACACAAAACATGATGTAAACATGGATTAAAAAGTGGAAGAAAACATGGGTGCAATATTAGGCATAAAAATTAGTATGAATTGTGGTGAAATAAATGTGGATACAAAAATGAACACAAAAACAAACACAAACTTGGATGAAAAAAAGAGGACAACTTGTATGCAAAAATGGATGTAAACATGGGTGCAATAGTGGAAACAAAATTGGACGCATCGAAAGTGGATGTAAAAGTAGATGAAAAATGGGATGCAAAAAACATAAACAATATCTGATGCAAACTTGGACACAAAAGATGATGAAAATGTGGATGCAAAAGTGGAAGAAAATGTGGGTTGCAATTATATGCACAAGATATGGCACAAATTGTGGCACAACCAAAGTGGATGTAATAACACACACAAACAAAGATGCAAACTTAAGATGAAAGACAATATGCAATAAGGGATGTAAAAGTGGATCCAAACATGGGTGCAACATGAGAAATAAAATTGGATGAAAAATATGGGTGCAATGGAAGTAGATGAAAAATAATATACAAAATGAGATGCAAAACCCAACACAAAAGTGAATGTAAAAATAGATGCAATATTTGATGCAAAAGAGGATTCGAAGATGGATGCAAAATTGGAAGTAAACGTGGGTACAATAGTAAGTACAAAACATGGCACAAATTGTGTCACAACAAAAGTGGATGTAAAGATAGATGCAAAAAAGAAGCAAATGAATATGCAAAATAAGTTGCAAAAGGGATGCAAAAGTGGACGTAAACATGGGTGCAACAATGGATGCAAAAGTTGATGCAACAAAATTCAATGCCAAAGTAGATGTAATATGAGACACAAAACCTGATGCAAATCTTGACACAAAAGTGAATACAAAAAGGGATGCAAAAATAGATGTAAAATTTGACAAAAACCTAGATGTATATGAGGATTCAATCATGGATGAAAATTTAGAAGGAAAAATGGGTGCAAAGGGAGGTGCCAAACTAGGTGCAAATTATGGCACAAGAAAATTGGATGCAATAGTGGACACAATAACAGATGAAAAAGAGGATGTAAATATGGATGCCAAACAAGATGTAAAAGAGGATGCAACAAAAGTAGATGAAAAACTAGATACAAATCTCGATGCCAAACTTGGTCCAAAAGGGATGCAAAAAATTATTTTAAAAATGATGCAAAAGAGGATGCAAACATTGATGCAAGTGTAGGTGAAAAATGTGGATGCAATAGAGGATGCAAAAGTCAGTGAAACAAAATTAAGTGCCAAACTTGATGCAAAACATGGTGCAAAGGATGGCACAAAACTTTGCATAAAACTTGGCGTAAAACATGGTGTAAAATCTGGTGCAAAACCTATTACAATACATGGTGCTAAACTTGGTATAAGACTTGGTGCAAAATTTGCATCAAGTTTGGCACCATATTTGATAAATGGACACAAATAGCACCAAAACTAGGCTCTAGACGCAAAAAAAAGAAGCAAAAAGGGACATTAATCACAGGGTCTTGTTGTAGTGGGATCTGAATTCAAATATAAAGAGGCATTATATGGCCTTAAGAAAGAACAAAGGGCACAATATGCTAGGATGGATGCATACCTACAAATATTGGGCTTCACAAAGAGTTATGTTGATCTGAATCTCTACATCAAGGTTGTAAAAGGTGAGCCTGTGATTATTCTTTTATATGTGGATGATCTTCTCTTAATAGGTGCGGAAGGTTGAATCCAATAATGCAAGAAGAAACTAGCCTCATAATTCAATATGAAGGATCTTGGGCTGATACACTACTATTTGGGCTTGGAAGTCTGGTAGGGACTTGATGAGATCTATCTAGGTCAAGGGAATTATGTGATCGAGATGTTGAATAGGTTTGACATTATAGATTGAAAACCAATGACAACACTGATGAGCACAAACTTGAAAAGACTAAGGAGTTTTGAATCAACCGCATTGGATCCAACTCAGTATACACAATTGACAAGTGTGGAAGGAAAAATCCAAGAATGCAAGAAGTAACTAGCAGCAGAATTCGATATCAAGGATCTTGGGATGATGCACGACTATTTGGGATTGGAAGTCTCGCAGGGACCTAATGAGATCTATCTAGGTCAAGGAAAGTATATGATCAATATGTTGAATAAGTTTGACATGATGGATTGCAAACCAATGAAAACCCTCATGATATCAAACTTGAAAAGACTAAGGAGTTTTGTATCAAGCCCAGTGGTTCCGACTAGGTATAGAAAATTTAATGGATCACTGATGTACTTGGTGAATACTTGACCATACTTCTGTTTTGCAGTCAATATTCTTAATCAGTTCCAAGTTGTTCTGAAGCATGATCACTTGATAACATCCAAGAACATTCTAAGATAGTTGCAAGGAACAACCCATTACTACTTAAAATATGATAGGATAAATGATTTCCACCTGATTAGATATACATATTCTGATTTGGGAGGTAATGATAAGTATGGAAGGAGCACTAAAGGAGGATGCTTTAGTTTTGGATCCTCCTTGGTCTCATGGATGAGCAGAAAACAAGAATCAGTTGCTTTGAGTAGTGTTGAGGCTAAATACATTGGAGCATGTGAAGTAAGCAGAGAAGATGTCTGGTTGAGGAATCCATTGTCTGACTTTCTTGAAGGACCAGTGGACCCTACAGTGATACATTGTGATAACACCAATTGTATAAGATTTTCTAAAGAGCCAGTGTTTCATGGAAATACAACGCATATAAAAAACAAGTGTGACTACATTAGGAAGCTAGTACAAGATGGTGTGTTGCAGCTACAATATATATCCACTGATGAGTAAGTAGCTGACATATTGAAAAAATATCTTCTTAATAATAAGCTTACATATTTTAGATACAAGCTTGGTCTAGTTGATATATCCTCCCTAGTTGAGAGGGAGAGATAGACACATCATTCTTGTCTTTACTTGGGAAGACATAATGGAGGATTGGGTAAACATCTGGCATCAAATACTCTTTGAGGATGAGGTAGGGAATCCAAGATAAGAGTATTCAAGAACTGATATTGTTTGAGGACTAGCTATCTAAGATAAGAATAGTCCAAGAATGGCATACTCTGTGAACACCTGGGTGGGCTATGTGGCTTGAGAGACAGTGATGATGGTGTCTATAAATTGTTGGTCTCACCAACATTGTGATCTAATATTGTGAAGAGATAGATTTGTTGGTCAAGGCCTTGCTATGTAACAATGTTGGTTTTTATGATGCTAAAAGGATGGTTACCAATCTAACTCTTCTTATGAGATCTCTTTAGATTGAGAATGTACATGTACCATTTATGAATACCTCCCTAGTTAAGAGGGAGTGTTGAAAAATGTGTAACTAGGTTCAATCTTCATAAATATGAAATGTGCTTTTGATTCTTGTATTTTGTAAAATGAAAGAAAAATTATTATTGTTAATTTTAGAGCATGCGTTTCATGCTCAAGGTCTTTTATTTTAGAGGTTAAGCACCCATTGAGTGCTTCTATGGTTTTTCCTTTGTCAATAATTCAAAAGAGTCATTTTCATAAATTGAAGACCCCATCAGGCACATTGTAACTTCTAAAGAAAATTATTTTTGTAATTAAAAGTGTCAAAATACCCTTCAAGTCCAAGTCGGTCTAGTAGTTAAGAAGTTGACCTATCTCGAGGAGCCACATCCACCTTAAGAAGCCTATATAAAGGAGGGAACTTGACCTCCTTGAAACATATTCACTTCTCATCTCATTCAAGCAAAGGAGGAGCATAAAAGGGCTATCAAAGGAGGAAGAGGATGAAGGAAGAAGTTTTTAGGCTAATTCTATGTCACACATGTGAAGAAGAAAGGTTAGGGTTTGCTGCTTCAAGGTCAAAATTTTCTATTTTTCTAAAATAGGATCAAAATGGCTAGAAGAATGGCCTACTAGGTCACTTTCTAGACCTAGACAAGGAAGCAAAGAAAGGGAATTTATTGCGAGGCCTTGGAAGGTAAATTTTCTCACACATGTGGATGTAGCAGCAGTTACAAGGGGGGCTAAAATTTCAGATCTGCAATAGAGGCCAAAATTATGAAGTTGGGGGTTGAAGTTGTGTTGCTAGAAGAGATTTGAAAAGGTTTTACTTCGAGAAAGGAAGCAAATCATTAGGAGAGGTCGAACTTGGTCTTGGAAGGGTATTGGTCTTGGTGTAGAGATCTTGGAATTTGTCAATTGAAGAATTTATGCGAAAATAAGAGATTTACGGGTTTTCCTCTCAAGTGGAGAGGTTTTGGCCCTAGATTGTAGCCTATGTCATGTGTACTTGTGTACTCTTGTTCTTCTTGTTTTTGGTAGTTGTTTTATGATAAACCTTATAAAGAAACTAATAAGTAAGAAAAAGTAAAAATATATCACAAGTAGTTATCATAGAAAAAGAAATCATCTTATCTACAACCCTCTAGATTTCTCAACAAGGATGGCCTTGTACATCATTAAATTCAAAAATACTTGACTTATAGGCTTGAAGGCAAAGAAGATTCTTTGGATCCAAGTCACAACTAAAGGCTTACATTAACCTTCACAAAATAATACATCACATGAATTTGAATGTATGCATACATGGAAATTTCCTCCTAGGACTCATATTCATTATTATGAAAGAATGCCTCTAAATTTGAGGGGGTTTTAGGGATTTATCTTATCTTTTCCCCTTTAGGTTTCCATGATCAAAATTTTTCCCTTAATTTCCTGAACCTAGAGATTTTAAATTATTTTTCTCTTTACAAGATTAGGGTTTGACAATTATTTCTCTAATCAGGTTTTGGTAAGGAATGGAGGCAATCCCTTGTAGCTGCTAGCACCAACCACCTTAGGTAATTTCCTTTTATTTGGTTTCTCTATTAATTTTGTTTCAACTCATTTATTTTGGAAACACAAATTAATTTACTTTCCTCTGAAAGTCACAGAGCTAAGTTAAACCCTTTAGCTCCAAAGTTTCCTCTTCTAGTTCTTTTGGGTTCCTTTTCATTATAATGTTTTCAGGTGCTTTGACCCACCAACTATTAGATATAGTTACATATTCTTTACAATATAGACATTTGGGATTTTTTCTTAACTCTTCGACAAAGTTTCTGAGATTACCCAATCGATTCAGTATTAGGTTTTTTACTCTTTCAAGGAATTAGGGTTCATAGATCTTTTTTGTTTTGATATCCTCTTCATTTTATTCTCACCGTGGAGTCTAATATAATTATGTTATTTCTTTTGCAAATAATTCCAATGAATTTCTGGAAACTTTTCCTTTCTAGGTATCATTATTGTGTTGATAAAACTTTTGCAAGTAGGGTAGATGATTTCTCTTACTTTTATAACAACTTTTGATGTATTTTTTCTTATCTTGATTAGATTACTTTTCACCTTAATTATTATTGTGAACTACCAAACCATAAATAACATAGAGACAAAAGGACCCAAGATATAGGCAATCATCCAAGGCCAAAACCTCTCCACTTGAGGGGAATACACACAAGAATTCTTCTCTTCTTATAGAATCTTAAATTGATGAATTCCAAGACCTATAACCCTTAACCAAGACCCTTCAATACCAATTCAACCTACCTTCTTGATTTTCACAGAAACTTTGACCCCCAACAAAAATTTCTTCAATTTTGACCTATTAGATTCATAGTTTCGACCTTGATGCAACTTTACAACTTTGACCTTGTAACTTCACAAATTTCACCTAGAAGCAACTTCATAGCTTTAACCTTGAAGCTTCATAGCTTCGACCTTGAAAATTCATATCTTTAAACTAGAAGCAACTTTACAGCTTCGACCTTGCAACTTCTACAACTTCGACATTGCGGCTTCAAAATTTCGGCCTAGCAACTTTAGAATTTCAACCTAGCATATTCAAAATTTATTCTTGCCAAGAAAATATAGAAACCTTAACACAAGAGACAGAGAGAGAGAGAGGCCCAAAACTTCAATCTTTCTCTTCTTCTTATTTTTTGTCCCTTTTCCAACTTTTATCTTAAGAGATCAAACTTTCTTGAGAGTGTGTCCAAATGAGGTCGAGTTCCTTCTAATTTGTAGGCTTGTGAGGAGTACGAATTGCTATCTTTAGGTTGAATTTTTCCTTAATGTATTCCGACTTGATCTTTGTGCCATGACGGGGTATTGGAAGGTCTTTCGACTATATTTTGACTCAAATAAATTTTCTTTACAATATGTAACATGCCCAAAAAGGTCTTTCATACATGAAAATGACTCAATTGACTTGTAAACTCAATGAGAAACCCTATAAGTACTCAATGGGTGCTTGACCTAATTTTTTTTTTCCCTTGAGCATGAAACTCCTGTCTCAAGAATAACAATAATAAAATTATTTCTATCTTTTCATTAAATACACAAAATCATAATTACATATGTCATTATGAACACTGAACCTAGTTACATATTTCAACACTCCCTCTTAACTAGGGAGTTATTCATAATTCATACAAGGTACTGATGAGCATCAGTAGTGCAACAAGAATGTTGCAACTCCTGGGGCTACCAACTTTACTTCATCAACCGGAGGTTCATATAAACTTGGAGGTGACAATGTTGTATACACAAGGAGATCAATGGGTCCACTCTTTTGTCACTGCTTAGCTAGCTGATAGGCCACTGGGGTTTCTCAAACTAGCCTTCTATTTATTGATAAGAAGTTTGATTACCAATTGGGAAAGGATAATTTTACCCTTATTGAGAGAAATGAAATGTTATCTACTGCAATAAAGAAAGACTGAAATAGATGCTCAAAACACACAACTCATCTAGTTATTTTATAAGATACCTTGCTTTAGAAGAATTCTAAGCTAGCACATGTGAAACCCTAACTAACCTAAGCATGCAATCTATTCTAATCAAAAACTTAACTGTTGTGCACATGAATAAGCATAAAAACCTTTTTCTTTTTGTCTTTTTTTGTGAAACATGAATGCTAATTATTCTTGATTATATGGTAGGTGGGTTAGGTGTGGAGAGATATGGTTGTGATAGGTCAAAAGGCTCGACAGGAAATCACGGGTCTTATCCTATATTTCGTGATGCATTTCTCACAAATCGGGCTCAAAACAAGTCCTACAAGTCATCCTACAGGATGTCTACAAGATGTCCTAATTCTTCTACAGGATCCCTTGTTTTCCCATAGGAACGGCAAAAAGTATAAGGAGTGATTTGGATAGTGGTATGGGGCTTAGGGAAGGTGAGTGAGGGAAGGAATAAGGAAAGGAAGTGGTTAGAACCCCCTCAGAACTCAAACCAAAGTTGTATGATGGTTGGATTTGCTCAACAAGCATGACAAGTTGTCATTGTGAAATGATAACTCGAATTATGGACTTAGTGGATTTTGGCAATTATGGATGGGTAAGGTTAGGTTGAGGCCACTGATATGAGGTCTTCGTGCAATATAGGAACTCTTGCAATATACACATCATTTTTGGAATTTACCCATAAATCATGTCAAAATAAGAGAGGTTTACATCAACATAGGAAAGCAGAATTTCATCATTTATTTGCCTAGTTCATGCATGGAAATGCTTGCAATCTATTGCGAAAACACCATGAAATCTACTACAAAGCTAAAGATATCAGAAATGACAACTGCAACCTATCTTTGAAAATTGAAAGATGATGACGTAGTTAGCATAAAAACCCTAAATTTCATAAGAAACCAAAATTCTGTCTTTTTGGGTTGAATGAGGGTTTTTCCTCAAAACATGGTCCCTGATGGGAGGAATGAGGCAAGATCCACCTCTTATCAGCCTTTTTGGTATTTCTTTATCTCTCTAAATCTACTATTAGATCTATGCACAAATGGAAGCAGACTAATTAAATTCACCAATACTTGTAATGTAACAATGCCAAAATCAATTCAACAAGTAATATATGAAATAACCTAAGCATACAAATAAAGTAAGAGGAACCTCTACTACTAGGGTTGGGCCCTAACCCAATAGCTTCATCCCTCTGAGTCAAATTAGTGTTGAATCAAGGGAATGCTCATTTTCATTAACATATAAAAAGAAATACATAACAGTGTTTTGTCACAATCCTTCAACTCGAAAGTGCTTAGTTCTCTTTCATAAAAAATCTGAATCCTAATGAGGCTCTACGCCTCCTTATTTATACAACTAAAGTTTCCAACAACTTCCTTAAAACTAGGGAGTCTTGGATCCCAATCTCAAGATAAATTGGTTCTTAACTATCACTGGCTCGGTTGCCAATGATCCTCATGACTCGGTTGCCTACAACTCCGAGCTAGTGTGATTTGATTGAGGGATATTCGAATGAGTGAGGATTTAATAAAGATGATCCATCTCCTATATTCTCTCCTTCTTCTCTCATTCGAGTTCCTGCACCTTAATTAGCCATAATTTTCCATAATTTTCTCCCAAAAACCTACAATCAATGCACATTAGACCACTAGACATAACATCTTACTTTTACTCATCTCATTAAGAAAAATATAATTAAAACATGTAAGGAATTATGAGAAGAGTTTATTTTAGTAATCTTGAAGGTGTATTAAGGTCCATATATTTACCCAATGATGAATCTTATCATCACCCCCTACTGAAAGTGTTGCTCATCCTTTGAGCAACTCAATCTATGTCCATGTCCTTCATTGCTCTGGTGGCTTCTCTAACATCCCATGCTTATGTTGTACTCTCTTCTTCCTGTGATTAAAATCCTGCCTTCCTCTCTATCTCTTCCCATTGCTTTCTTTCTTCTTCTTCTTTCCTTCCTTCCAACATTCCCAAAATAAATGGCGAACTAAGCCTCAAACCAATCCAGTCAACTTTGAGGCTTTGTAGTGCCTGCATATACATTGGGGTTCTATTTAGTGCCTCTCTCATTCTGTCGGGAGAATAATATTCACTGATTTTTAGGTTGTAAGGCAAGGTGTTCCATATCCTTTGGCAGGCTTGCTAGCTGTCATCTTCTAGCAATCTAAACATGTCTTCAAAGTGTGTGACTTCCTGTTCTTGTACAACAAGGTACCTTGGTGCAAGATTGGGATCATTTTCAATGAGGTTGTGGGTGCTTATGACAAACATTGGGTTGGATTGTTCTGCTCCGATCATAAGGGGTTATGTCTCTTCCTTTTCCATTACCTTTTTTATCTATGTAGCTCTTGCCTCCTCATGATTCATCCATGATGCTAAGGCCATCAATTGCAAGTCCCCTAGCTTGGGATTTGGATCCCACACATTTAAATCTATCAAGGCCAAATTATGTAGGTAAAAATTGTTTATTCAATTTAGTGTCCTAAATTGCTTGCATAAATTATCAACCGGGGTTTGTAAACTGATGAAGTGTGGTGCACTATATGTGCTTAGTTAACCTTTTTCTTACTTTTTTGTTTTGTATTTTATGTTGTTTTTAGGGGGTTTCTATTCTTTAATGTCTAAGAATGTTCAACCTAAAACTATGAGAATATTTAAGTGAGTCTAATGAATTTTGAGGAAGAAAATGAGATTTTCCTAAATTAATCTAATTTTCATAAAAATAAACCAAGAACTATTGGCTAGTTAGAACCTAATTTGGGAAACAAATCATCTATCTTATCTTATCATTAATCCTAATCCATGGATGTAATTCTTAAAACCAAGAATGAAATTACAATGCTTGTTTGAAGTAAAGGCGGAAAATGAAATCAATTAAAGTACTTCTGGTTACTTTAACATTCAATTATGAAGTATGATCTTCTTGAGATGGAGTATAAGAAACTGTCTGTACTTTAAGTTCTCATGTCCTAGAAAAATAAGTAGAGTATGCAACTAAGTGAGAATCTAAAAGCAAAAATATGAAAGGATGTAAAAATAATTGTAAACAACTAATGCAATTTTGACTTTCTCCAACATTCAAATGTGAAGCGTTACCCTCTTGAAGTGCTATGTAAGAATTCAATTATGCCTTAGTTCCTAATTTCCTGGGAAGCTAATAACAATGTACTAAGTAATTTCAATCACTGTATGAATTAGACACTTAACCATTTAGTTTAGGATCATCATCGTCTTGAAATGGCTTTTGAAAACATCCATTAACACAATTAATTGACAATTCTGTTCTAAAACAATGAATGACAAAACAGTAAGAAAACTAAGCAACTATGTATTCTTATCACTTCAATCTTAATTCAATTTAGAAACAAAGTTATTTTTCTCCATGAAATATCTTAGAAGAACGAGGCTACACGGTTGTGAATTATCACTATGTAATTGATCAAAAGTTGGAATGAAATATTATCCTAATTAGAAAACAGATTTGCTGAAAACAGAGTAATGCAAATTGAACTAAAAAAACAACAATAAAAAAAAACCTCCTCCAGTGCAAGGGCCCTCTACAATTGATTTGGTTGGACTGCTAGCTAGTTAAGGATGTGCTTAAACAATCATTTGCAACACGAACTTTATATTATGATAAAATGAAGTCTGAATATAGACTATCAGCAAAAAGCCTGAATTTAACACTTAGTTTCTGAACTGTTTCTCGGTTCTATGTAACTGATATTTAAAGGAAAATAACATAACTGTTTGTGAGATAAACTTGCTACAGGTGTCTAATTCGAATTAGATTTGCAATAGGACTATTCGACTCTTGATTTCCTACAAAAGAGCAAATCAAGAGTCCTACTACTTCCGGATAATGTATTTTGACTCCATCTTTGACCATGATCTTAGGCTCACTTTCCTATCGATCTGGGCAAGTGAATAGGATATAATCCATGTGGAGATGATTCTAGAATTTCCCATGTGGCCCAATTCTTCATTTGACACCTGGAACCTACCAAACCATAAGAGTAGCTACGAAATCCACAGTTAGTTGTAGAATAGGCTACATTCTGTAGCTAAATTGCAAAAATCTACTCAAATAGCAAGAACATGAAAATATAATATGGCAATCATTTTAATTCTTTCCTTAAGACAAAACTTAGCATTTACCTTTGATTGGGGTCTTTAATCTTATGAGAAAGTGAGGGAAAAAGGTGAGAAAAACGGTCAAGGAGAGGGTAATTATGGGGTTCAACAAAACTCATATATTTTTGCTCTATCTTCCATGGTTCTTTGATCATAGAGATCAGTGAATTGTCTATAGTCCTCGAAGGGCATAGTTCCTCTTTGTGTTAGGGTCTTTATTTGGAATTATAGCCATTACTCCTTGAGGTACAAGGCATGAGACTTTGTTGGCATCCTACACTGGATTACCTCCATGGAAAAACTATCCATAGTTTCCAATTGGATTTCCCTTTCTTGTAGTTGTCTCCTTAGCCATGTGCTCTCAGACTCTAACTAAGATTTCATCATTATTTCTCTGTCCCTTATGTTGCTTAGTTCTCTACCCATCTATTACAATTTATCCTCCAATGTGGCTTATCCTCGACCCCTTTTGATTTCGAAATTTGCATCCACCTATGTGTCCTTGCCCTCTCTTTTTCAAGTTCAAAGAAAATGGGAATGGCAAACTTATGTGGTATCACCCTACCTCCTTCAATGAACCTGTAGTAGGAGATAAGGTTTGTTTGTGGGCTAGGTTCTCCCAGTTCTTACTCTTCTTCCTTTGTTTCTTGTTGAGTGATACCCTCCTGTTCCTTTTGCTGTGTTTCCTGTAGGTTTGACAAAGTTTCATGTAGGATCACCTCTACTTCTTGTAGGTCTGTCTGTGTCTCCTTTAGGAGACTTTTTCCCTTTGATGAGGTTGACCTTGTGATAGGCCTCCTAACATAGGTAATTGGAGACTTGGGAGAAGCTTGTTTTGATGATCCTTCTCCTTCATTTTTCTTTAGAGGTGCTGCCTTCTCTTGCTACTTTGGTGAATCCTCAATGACAATTGGAGTTTTGGTGGGGGTTTGAGGTCTCCCTTACCTAATCCTAGTGCTCTTTCTTGTCCTGAAGTACAATGGGGTTTGTCATTGCCTTCTCCCCTTTGATTTGACATGTGTACTTAGGGCAATAAGAGCAACTTCTACCTCTTTCTTTGTAGGATTTGGGGATACTCTTAGTGATCCTTCTTCCTCTCTGTCTTGAGATATAGACCTTTGTTCATCCTTCTATCTTGTTTCCTCTTTTCCATTCTCTTTCTCATCCTCTTCTTTATCTCCTCCTTCCTCTTCTTTTTCTTCCTCTTTTTCTTCACTATGTTCCTCTATTTATTCACTATGTTCATCTATTTCTTCTTTTGTTTCCTCCTCTTGTCTCTTCCTCATTTTCCTCCTTTGTTTCTTGTTCAATATCCTCCTCTGTTTCTTATCCTCTTTCCTATTTTTTTTCTTCTTCTCCCTCACTAGAAGTAGGGCTATTGTCATATTCAATAGTTTGAATTTCTCCTTCTGCCTACATTTCTGTAAATGTTGTCCATGCAATAGGGATTCTTAAGTTTTGTAGAGCATCTTCAAGGATGACTTTGATCAACCCATGATGGGCTAGTTGTTGATTTTTTCCCTCCTGTAATTTGATGCTCATGTCTATCATTGATTTTAGAAGAAAATAGGGTACACTCAATCTATTTTTAGGAGGTGTGTTCTCTCCAAATCTCAGTGCTTGGAGGAGTCTGAAGTGGTATCCATACAGTACATTGTATCTCCCTTCACATGAAATGTATTTAATGAGGTGGTAACTGACTTCATTCCAAGGGTATGGAATTATCTCCATCCTAACCCCATTTTTGTCCTCCATTAGCTCTTCTCCTTCCAAAAAGAAGCTTTTATTTGTAAGGGTGTTGTTACCCTTGTCTTCTTTTCTCCATGGTAACCCTAAAGGGAGTGTAGTGATTTTTCTTATAACTTCAAGATTAATTGCTACTACTAAGCCTTTCACCACAACAGTGGCACTATTCCTAGTGAGGGATATGAGTGAGAGGGAAAATTCTCTGGCCACATCATCATCATATCCTCTCATCCTCTCAAAGAACTCCATCCATTGGTGCCTTGTGAAAATTTCCACTACAGGAGGATGTTGGTGGATCCTTGCTGTGTTTGTGGGTTCTTTCTTGTTGAAACCTCCTGTCATCTTTCCCTAGTAATTGTGGAGGCTTGTGTGGACACAATTTGAGAATTCTGGTAGGTGAGGGAATTTTGAATGTTAACTTTTAGTGACATGCAACACAATTCTCCTATCCTAAGATGCACTGCAATTTCCTAACCAAATCGAGTATTTTCTTTTTCTTTTCAAATGGAAAACATGGAGGGTATGGATTTTACCTGAGTTTGCCACATTCTTGGGAGGATAACTATGATTTGACCTCCCTTAGTGCCCACTGATAGCCCTGTAGGTTGATTCCTCTGTATCCTATAGGCTTCCTGTAGGTTTCCTACGTTGTAGATGTTGACTATTTCCTATAGGTGTTGCTTCAGGAAGGCTGAGAGAAACCTCTTCGTTCGATGAATTATTGAAGTTGCTTTTGCTCTCTTTGTATGGGAATTAGTGTTTTATTTCCATATATGGATGATCGTTTAGGGTGGTGTGTTGGTTGTCTAAGTACAAGCACCTCATTTTGCATTGTTGGTCCCACTATTAGTCCATCATTCCACCTTACCTTGTAATCATCTCCCACTTCTTTCCTCCATAACTTAACCATTTTTGTCTTTATTCCCTTTTTTTTCTTGATTTGATTTGTGCCACGTGTGGAGTGGTCTAACTGTTTTCTTCTTGTCAACTAGTCGAAGGTGGCTAAGTTAACTGGCTACTTTTACTTACAAAATTAATTCCCACATAATCCTACAATTTTGACCATATCGTACTAACGAGAGAGCATGAGTAATATTGCATACCTATGGATAAGGTGCTTCATTGATGATGCATACTGGAGAGTGGTGCCTCTTTGTTGTGCTTTTCAATCTGCATATTTTTCTGTGTATTTGCCTCTTTTGATGCTTGTTTCTTTTGATGTTTAGGTGTTGGACCTTGTTGCTAGTGATATTCTTGTTGTTGTTGAACTCTGGAGGAGCTCCTTCATCCTTGGAGTCCTTTTTCTAAAGATGGTTTCAAGCTACGTGGTTTTCTTTGTGGGATAGGCTACTACAGGAATTACTATAGGATACCTACAGGATGTCCTGTAGCTGCCTCTCCCTTAAACTTTCATACTTTTTTCTCAACTCTGAAGCATAAGGGATGTTGAAATGAGTGGAGAAGGGTGGTAGGGAATGGTAGGTGAGAGATGTTTCCTTTGGATATGGTTCCTCTTTCCCTCTTTTCTCTCTCTTCTATTGTTTTTTTTCTTTTTCTTTTTTTCTTTTTTCTTTTTCTTTTTGTAATGAGTATTTTTTTGAATTGATTTCTTTGATGGATGTAGGGGTGACATGGTGATGAAAGGAATGGCTATGGTGTGTTGGAGTAAATGGGTTTTCATCCAAACACAAGTTTGTGTCATCGCCTTGCTCTCAGACTTTCCTTCTTGTGGTTTTCAAGGTCACTGTCATTCCTATAGGAAACTCCTGTAGGATTACAGGGAATCCTGTAGAAAACACAAAGTTTGAGAGAGATGAGCCGGAGGGGTTATAAATGGAAGACTAGCTGAATAGTGGAAGATATGAGATGGGTAGGATGAAAACATGCCTCTTGTGGGTCCTGCTATCCTTCTCATGATGTGCTTATCCTCCTCATGCTAATCGGCAAAACAAAATTTCCATCTTTAGTATCTTTTCTCTTTTTTATTTTTTTCTTTTTTTAAAACAACTAGTGCTTCGGACTTTGTGTCCTCCGTTTAGCTACCTTTCCTTGTCTTGTCACCTTAGCTTTGATAACATGTTGAGAAATCTAGGGGAAGCTAGGGTAGATGATTTCTCTTACTTTAATGACTTCTTGTAATGCATTTTTTCTTATCTTGACTAGATTATTTTTCACCTTAATTATTATTGTGTTATTTTCATCAAACAGTTACCAAACCATAAAATATCATAATGAAAAAAGGGAACAAGATATATGTGAGCAGCCAAGGCCAAAATATCTCCACTTGAGTCGAAAACCCACAAGAATTATTATCTTCTTATATGGTCTTCAATTGATTAATTCTAAGACCTACAACCCTTGACCAAAACCCTCCAAGACTAAGTCAACCATCCTTCTTGATTTTCACAACAACTTCAACCCCTAGAAACAATTTATGCAATTTCAACCTAGTAGATTCATAATTTCGATCTTGATGTAGCTTCACAACTTCGACCTTGCAACTTTGCAACTTCAACCTAGAAGGAGCTTCACAACTTCAACCTTGAAGCTTCACAACTTCGAACTTGCAACTTCACAACTTTGAACTTGCAACTTCACAACTTCGACCTAGAAGCAGCTTCATAGCTTCGACCTTGCATCTTCTACAACTTCAACCTAGAAGCAATTTCATAGCTTTGACCTTGCAGCTTCTACAGGTTCGACTTTGCAGCTTCTACATGTTCGACCTTGTAGCTTCATAATTTCAACCTAGCAACTCCATAATTTCGACCTAGCAGCTTTAGAATTTTATCTTATCGAGAAACTGTAGAAACCTTTTGTAGTTGCTACAACCACCCTCCAAAAATTCTCCCATGCTTTTATTTTGGAGTCTTCCTTCTATCCACAAGAGCTTATCTTTCACTATCATCAAGTATTCATGCTATGATAAAAGACTTATCTTTTCATGCTTTTCTTGTGATGTACTGATCCTAACTTGATATCTTTCCAACACAAGCTAACCCTTGAATTTACCTTGAGGCATTACTAGGCTTGCCTCTAGAAACTATGCAATCTTGGAAGGTGTTGATCGAAAAAAATGACCCTTCAACATTTTAAGGGACACCACCTGGTCAAGAACTTAAAGCAACTCTTTTTCCATTGAAATGGTGGTTCCGACTGGTTAAACTAGGTCCAATTACCCTTTCTCTATCTCTGTTATCTTAAAGTAAATCTTTTAGTTTCCAACAAAGAAAGAGAAATATAATTATCCTTCCTGTTGAGCTCTAGCAAGGAAGAAAATCCTTAAGCTGATCTGTGACTCAACCAAACCAGAAATATGCTTGGCCTCTTTAAGAAGAGGACTTCTAGAAATGAAAGGTTAATCTAAATGCATATTAAACATCTATTTGCAAGACTAATCTAAAAGAGAAAAAACCTATCTCGAATTAGAATGGGATAGCCCTTTCCCAATCCAAGAGAAAGATAATTAAAATTCATCATGTGATTTTGTATTAGTTAAAGGAAGTAGTTCACATTAACTAATACAAGTGAAAGTAAACTAAGCCTCCAAATGAATAATAAATAGTTATCAGTCACCATAGGAATACTTCAACAAATTAAGATTGATTTTTATCTCATTCTAACCTATAAAGATAGATTTAACAAAGCTTCAACTGCAAAATGTAAATGACACAACGATAGTGCATAGTATCAAAAAACATCATATTGTTTAGAATAAAGATCATAACCAAAAATGAAACTTTAATAGTGAGACAATAATCTTGCATTCCGGTAATAGTACACAAGAATAATAATTAATTAAAACCATGTCAAAATTTTATTACCACAGTTCCGAGAGTAGCTCTAACCCTTAATGAAACTGCTTGAAATAGTGTGAAGTCACTTTATAACAGATCCATAACTTCTCTACAATCTCTACAAAAAAACTCTTTGTTCTCTACAATAATGTGAAAACACAAATCAAATTATTACAGAGCCCCCTATGTGTGATTGTGACCTCCATGATCTTATTGAAGAGATGGGTATTTATACAGAGTTTCAAAGTTAAGAGATCCCTACGGTTTCTCAACAAACGAGAAATAAAAATTAAATGAATCTAGAGGTTTTTTATTTTCTTGAATCACAAGTTGAACTTAGAATATCTTGGAAGCTTCATTTGGATCAGATTTTAATAGTCTTCGAATGAGTGGAATGTTAGTTTCCAACGGAATCCTTGAATGGCCTTTATAACAGTCTCTGCCTTTCTTTAGCATTGTAGTGGTTCAACTGTTCCATTAAAATCGGAAGAGAAATTTATTCCCATATCGGCCCTGCAATCCAAATACATCAAAGCAATTAGCGTTTTACAAATAATTTGAATCTAAACTAATCTTAATGAAAAACCAATGATAAATAGCTAGAGACCATTAATAGTGAATTATTTAAAATTTAATAGTAATGACAAAACCAAAGTGTGACAAGAGGTGGATGTGGATGGATATCAGAGGTTTTGAGTTATCGGAGTTTTAACATGGCACGCTATGCAAAACTTATGGTATATGGAAAGTTATGATGAGGAGCGGACACGATATTTTATTAAATCATTCTAATAAATCCCATCAGATCTGCAACCATATCGGAGATCATAGATCAAAGATTTTAGATGTGTGTCATTCTAAAATTTATGATATATGAACAGATGTGATATCACAATTAAACCAAATCTTAAATCATATAGGGTCTGACATATCGGAGATTGGTACATATCAGAAGTCGGAGGGGGAGGCACATTGGGATATCGAAGATCAAAGGAATATGATTATAAAAGATTGAAGATCAGGGGAATATAATTATCAAAGATTGGAGATTGGAGGGTATGACAGATATAAAAACATGTGGCATATATGATATTAGAACTTGTGGCAAGTGAATATATCAGAAGATCAAAGCTTAGATGATATCGAAACATCAGTTATATGTCATATCAGAACTTTTAAGAGGTGACAGATATCAAAAACTCTGATATGATAGATTCTGTAATATAAAGGAGTGGACGAGGGTTACGTGGTTTGTGGGTCCAACAGATATCAAAAGTTTGGTTTATTACAATTTTCATAATGTGGCCCATAACAAAAACTTGATATGGGTATTTTAAATATTATTATTATTAAATAATTATATGGTATACCAAGGGTATTATTTGACCATTAGATTTAAAAGATGAATTATAATTTAAATATTATTATTATTAAATAATTATATGGTATACCAAGGGTATTATTTTAATATGAATTAGTTAGGTTTTTAATAGATATATATACAAGTACAGGTAACTATTGAATATTTTATTATATAATTTACCAAATTTAACTAATTTTGGAATAATATTAATTAATAAATATAGCAAGGATTTTATTGGTTTGACTTGGGTCAATAGGTCAAATTAGCCGTTGTAAATATAGCCGTTGGAGTCTCTGCACACACTATTTAACTAGCTAAGTTGGATTGGATCTTCACCTTGTCCTGACGATGAACCACACTGGTTGGTTCGAAACGCGTCGACAAATTATTTTCTATGTGATTTCGCCGAAAACTCTCTAAACAATGGGTATTTTCTCTGATAATGTTTTATTATTGCATTGTGTGTTATTTATGTTAGTTTTCACTTTATATTCATCAAACTTCGGTTATAAAGGTTTTCAAAAGAATACTTTGATAGCCTAAAGTTCCGTTATTTTTTTATTAAAGAGTCATTGCAATATGAGCTTGGTCTTAGAGGATATTTATTAATTAATCCTAATCATTTAAGATTTAAAACAAAGTATTATTAACAAAAAACTTAGTAATATTGAGGCAAACTAAAAATAAAACAAGGAAAAATAGGCTAAGATGAATCAATTCAATGATTCAAAATCTAAATGCACACTCCAAAAGGGTCCCCATAATTATTATGATAGTTATAAAGTCAAAATGGGGGCATTGTGTATTTTACCACAACAATGGCGACACATGGGAAGAACTAGCAATCTCTAAAAATAATGATGAAAACCCAAAGAAAATGAATAAAGTTAAATGAAAAAAAATGCTAAAATTCAGATTTCTCAATTAAATCTATGTAAAGGATAGTGGAATTTTATCATCTTGTACACCTCCAATATTGATAATAAAAGAAAATTCATGTCTACAACAAGGATTAATTGATAACAACTTTAACTAAAGAACAAAATCTTTTAATTGAGTTTAGTAAAAAGATGAACTATTATTATCACAAGTAGAGCCACTGCTGCCAGCAGGTGTCCATAGCCTCGACAGGGTTACCTTTTAAGCTAAGGAAAAGTCAGTATCCCATCTATTACTTGATATTTCAGATGAAATATATTTCTATTTTTTTATTTATTATTAAATTACTCATAAAGCCATTGTCCTTGCTTGGGGACCAGATTTTGACAATGCCATTCACAAGGATTGATAGTAATGAACAAGTCAGATCATGATTAGACCTCTTGTCTTACAATTTGTTTTAAGCCATTATGTTGGCATGGTAACCGAAAATGATAATGTCACAATGAACAATGCTTATGATCATGGTAGGCTGGCTTTGTAAGGAGACCCCCTATCTTCCAAATATTACATATAGTTTATTTGACACTTATGATTTTAAGATAGATGGTGGGGGAATCCTCTCCTTAAGAGATCGGGACGACATAGAAGAGTGATAAACTAATAAAACATTTCTTTTGCCTTTTCTAATTTAGGAATTTTTTATGATAAAGGTTGTTGTAAAACAATATTATCTCTTATGTTATAAAGTTAGGGATTATTAGAATGATAACGAAAGAGAATATAATAAGAGTTTCAAATCTGAATCTGAAAGAAAGAAATTTGATAATTATCATGATGTTCTTCCTTTTTCAAATGAATTTCATTAAATGAGAGTAAAACATTTCCCATGTATCAGACCAAAGGTGGCGTGTAGGTACTTCCCAACTAAAAGGTTGGTAATATCACCAGAAACACACTCAAATACATTTTGAAAAAGTGGATGATGTTGTGAAATTAGATTCAAAAGAAAAAGTGAAGGGAAATGCAAACCAAACTAAGATAAAAGTAAACCATTGCAAGCAAAATCATGAAATAGGCATAACTCAAACAAGATAAAAGCAAAATCTTGACATAAGGAATTAAGGTCTTGTTATGTATTTGTCAAGGAAAATGTTGTCTCGTTTACTGAGTTTCTTATTCATGATTTTGTTATAAACAAACTAATGAGTTGTGATTAAAAATTGAATTTGAGAGCTTAACACAGAATTATTTCCTTACTCAAACATTGCTTTAAAACATGTCACAAAAATGATAAGAAAAAATATAAGTTAAGAAAATCTCCCTGAGTGGGTCTTGAAAAACACTCCTTTTCTCACAACTGTTTTATTCACAAAAGATGGATCAAACCAAAACCTACAAAAAGAAAAACAAAAATATATGAAAGAAATAAAACTAAAGTATAAAAGATCAAACTAAAATAAAAACGTTAATAGATGATAATAAAAATGCAAATGCATACTTGGAAGAATTTGATAATAAGTTTACCTCACTAGTCTTCATCTTCTTCCATGTCTTTCTTAAGAATGTTTAAAATCATCTTTTTATTCAATCTACAAAATATTAACAAAAATAAATCTTATATATTCCTAATCCTAGTCTAAAAAGTAGATTATGACTAGGTAAGATCAAACTTCCAGTTCAACCAATTAAGTACCTTATCTACTGCATGAATGCAAATAAAAAATGTCAACAAAAATAAAACTGTAGCTGAAACATTAAAACAAAAATGAAACACACTATTTACTTTTAAAATTGAAAAAATAAAAATAAAAGTTATTTACAAAATACTTCTCTTGAAACTCTTCCAAATATTTGTCTATAGGATCGTCAAGATAAGGATGGGATTCAAATGTTTGAAAAGAATTCAAAGAAAGAGGAAACAACAAACCAATATTAAATGTTAAATCTTTGCAAATGAAAGGTTGTTGTAAAGAAAAATAAAAATAAGAAATCTTCTTTTCAAAATAATCGAGTGCATAGAAATGAGGAATATTTCTTAAAGGAATGCATGGCTGGTCAAAATGTATAGATGTACTCTCGAGTGTTATCATTCGTGTAGAATACATTTGGAAATATGAAATCATATGTCCAACCATAAGATAGAACCTCAACCTAAGAAGAAATAGAAATAGATGATTGAAATTTTGAAATTTATTTTTGCATGTATTAATTAATGCATTTGACAAGAGTGTGGAACTTTGTTGCTCAATATGCCAACATAATGTTTGCACAAAATCAAAAATAAAATTGAAGAAATAAAGAAATTGAAAAGAATGAGAGAAACATAATTTGTAATTTACATCTATGTTACAAATTATGTTACAACATAGTGGAAGTTTGTTTACAAAGATTTCATTTTTACAAATGATTATGATTTTAAAATAATTATTATCCTCAAGATTAAAACTACAAGAAGGTATATTATCATTATAGGATTGAGAAATGGAGTTGATTTATAATGATTGAAATCATTATGATTCATTGAGAATTGGGAATCAATTAAAACAGGTTTTGAAGATGAAGAAGAACCAAGTTCAATATTTTCATTGGCATAAATCTTCCTTGGTATATGATTCTTCATTATAATTACAAGGAAGATAAATTAAATACTTAAACCAACTCGTTAATTGATGTTTAGGAGGTAAGTCATTGCATTTAAAGAGCATTAATGCCAATTTAAATTTAGCTAAAAATTGATCCAAGGGCTCACATTTTGTCATATGCAATTCAAGTAGTTGTTTGCACACTTTTTTGTAGTTGTATCGTTGAAAAGCCTGAAGGAAAATCACCGCAAACTCATCCTAGCTATGTACTGAGGCAACTAGAAGCGAAAAAAATCAGTCTTTTTCTTGTCTTGTCAAAGTATATGTGAAAATCCTACCAAGATCAACCTCATCAATATTAAATTTTTGAGAATTTGAAATCAATTGAAAAGGGTGTTTGAAGGTAGAAGACTTACCATTGAACTTTACCTTTGACAATGTTTTAAATCCCTTGATTGGAGTAGTGTTTGATTGTGATACACTAAAGCATCACCAAGGAGGTCTTTTGGAGGAACCCATAATTCAAAGTTTAAAATTCCACAATAAAAACTTTAACAAATAATTTAAAACAGACCCTCCTTCTAGCGCCAAAAATGTTGATTGGAAAAAATGACCCTTCGACATTTTAAGGGAGACCACTCGGTCGGGAACTTAAAGCAACTCCTTTTCCATTGAAATGGTGGTTTTGAATAGTTAAACTGGGTCCAATTACCCTTTCTCTATTAGCTTAAATTAAATCTTTTAGTTGCAAACAAATAAAGAGAAATCAAATTAGTCTCCATGCTGATCTCAGGAAAGGAAGTAAATCCTTAAGTTGATCTATGACTAAGCCAAACCAGAAATATGCTTGACCTCTATGATAAGAGCACTTCTAGAAATGCAAGGTTAAACTAAATACAAATCAAACATCTATCTACAAGACTAATCTAAAACAGAAAAACCTATCTCGATTTGGAATGGGATAGCCCTTTCTCAATCCTAGAGAAAGCTAGCTAATTAAAACAGGGGAAGAACTGATATAATTCATCATGTGATTTCATATTAATTAAAGGAATTAGTTCACATTATCTAATACAAGTGAAAGAAAAATAAGCCTGCAAATGAATAATAAATAGTTATCAGTCACCACAGGAATACTTCAATGAGTTAAGATTGATTTTGATCTCATTCTACCCTGCAAAGATAGATTTAACAGAGCTTCAACATCAAAATGTAAATGACACATCAATAGTGCATAATATCAAAGAAACATAATATTGTTTAGAATAAATATTAGAACCAAAAATGAAACTTTAACAGTGAGGCAATAATCCTACATTACAATAATAATACACAAGAATAAGAATTAATTAAAACCGTGTCAAAATTTTATTACCACAGTTTCGAAAGTAATTCTTACCCTTAATGAAACTTCTTGCAATAGTGTGAAATCCCTTTATAACAAAGCCACAACTTCTCTACAATCTCTACAATAAAACTCTTTGTGCTCTACAATAGTGCGAAAGAACAAATCGAATTATTATAGAGCCCCTTGTGTGTGATCATGAGCTCCATGATCTTATTGAAGAGACATGTATTTATACAAAGTTTAAAATTTAAGAGATCCCTAAGGTTTCTCAACAAACAAGAAATAAAAATTAAATGAATTTGGAGGTTTTGTATTTTGTTGAATCACAAGTTGAACTTAGAAGATCTTGGAAGCTTCATTTGGATTGGATTCGAAGAGTCTTCGAATGAGAAGAAGGGTAGTTTCCAATAGAATCCTTTAATGGATTTTACAACAATTGATGCCTTTCTTTAGCATTGTAGTGGTTCAATTGTTCCATTAAAATTGGAAGAGAAAGTTTTTCCACAATCAGTCTTGCAATCCAAATATAATAAAGCAATTAGTCTTTTACAAATAATTTGAATATAAACTAATTCTAATGAAAAACCAATGATAAATAGCCTAATACCATTAATAGTGACTTATTGAAAATTTAATAATAATGATCAAACCAAAGTGTGACAAGAGGCGGGCGTAGATGGATATCGGAGGTTTTGACTTATCAGAGTTTTAACATGGCACACTCTGCAAAAATTATGATATATGGAAAGTTCCGATGAGGAGCAGACGCGATAGTTTATTAAATCGTTTTGATAAATCCCATCAAATCCACAGACATATTTGTTATAGACATTTTTGAGCACTTCAAACCAAATCACAAATGTCCATAAACTGAGGGCTCTTAAGTCCCTAAAAGGGTTGCTTCACTGCCTAAAGGAACAAGGTTAATTGATTACATCATCTCCCAGAATTTCTCCACTGAAAACTGCTCATAAATGGTCAAAACTGGACCATACTGAAAGCTCCATGTAGGGGGTGTGATGCATATCACCTTCCCAATGTACAGGGTGCAATGCATACTGTTTTCTCCTCTGTAGGGTGAAATGGTCGGGAATGGACAAATGGCAAGGACCAAAATGCGAGGTGGAAGATCATGGAATCTTCCAGAAGCTTCCCCTCTGACACTTGCCACTCCATTTTTGACCAGGGATGAGTAAGAGATCTTCATTCTCCAAGTGGAAGCAGGAACTATCAGAGAGAAGACACTAATCAAGATCCCAAAAGATGAATCACCTCTCTATAATCATCTATATATGGATCCCTCATCACAGAGATCCAGAGGATGGAATTTTGTAATATATAGAGAAGTGTTGTCAGTATTCTTGTGTACATTCACAGTGTTGGGTGATTTTGCTTTGCTTGAGGTGAAAGAAGGGCTTCTTAGCTGGAGGATGATGAGGTTAGAGCTGCTCATGGTTGTAATCCTCTTGCTACTTTTTATCTGAATCAAGCTATTCTTGTTTCCTTCCATATCCTGGTGCACTTTTTATATATGCTTATATATGGTTAATGTACATCTGATCCTACATTATTTGTGAATTTAGATCCTTGTTTCTTGCATAGTAGTATGTTGTTGTGATTCTACAGTTCCTTTTGAAGCTAAGCAGACAAAGAGCAGGCAGCAAAACTCTATCAAGAAGGAGAGGGAATCGAGTGCAAGACTCAGGTTGGCCCTCTTGGTTCTCCTCTCATCTATTTTCATAAAATGAATCAACAGTAGACTTTGATTGTTTGTTTCTAAGATAGCCACACATCTTAGTGGGAATAGAAGCATCTGTGTGGACAATATTCCCTTATAACAAAATGGTGACTCCACTCGGGAGCGACTAGATTACTTGCTAGCCTATCTATCCTTGTTTCTTTTATAAAGATACAGACAGAGCCTGAAGTCAAGCCAACTAGCCTTCGAACTACATTTGTCATACAAATGCAAAGTAGATCAATGCTGCTTCAGTCAATCTCCGGGTTTTTGTTTATAAATTAAACAATAGATCTGCAAGCAATCTAATTTCCCTAAGTAGTGGCTTTAGTAACCTCTAAAATCACCCCTGTGTTTTTACATACATTGATCTGTACTTAGTCAGCTTAAACACCTCAACTAAACTGCAAACTGTGAGTGAAGTCTCGTTCAGAGTCTCGCACTGTAACCATCACACCTTGCCTTCAAGGCAGCCTATATGCATCGCACTTCCTGAATGGAGTAACTGCGCTGCATACTGAGTTCACTGTGTAACAGGTGCGATGGTCAGGGAGGACTGATTTTACCTTCCGACTGTGGATTTTTCTCATTGTTTTCAGTCTTATTCGAGGGTTTTTGCTATCTATAATCATTGTTCTTCTGTGAATACTCCCTTCTCTTGCATTATTCTGCCTCCTTAGTGCAAAGAACTATAAACGTTTTTTATGCATTGTGCGTCGTTTTAGTTCTCTTTTGCAAAAAGTAACATAGTCAAACTGTCGTCTATAGATTTGAAATTGTCGTAGATGTCGTTATCTGTTTTAGAAAGCAATCACATTGTTTTAGATAGTTGATTATACAGTTATCATTGCATAAGACTTGATTTACTAGTTTTAAAGTGTCGAAAAGCAATTTCCATTTCAAAATCGCAAAGTGTCTCTCTTGTTTTCACTTCATTTTGAAAAAGAATTTTGTTGAGTACAGTCGCTTTAAAAGTATTTCAGTTTTGCACATAGTTTTCTTAGTGTCATTTACACATTAAGGGAACTGAAAACCAATACATGCACGTGCATTTGCATCTTGAATTCTTGGCTTGATTTAGGACTGTGCATATTAGCGTGTGCTCTGTGCTCTGTGAAGAAAAGGTGCTTGACTTTCTTCCCCTTAGTAGCTAGGATTTTCATTGCTGAAAGAAGATAAAACATCTATTTATCATCTTAGACTGCATTTAGGAATTATACATACATCACTTGGTGAACCTGAAAGGCAAACTACTAAGCAATATCAACTTAAAATAAATCTCAATGAATCTAAAAACGCTTTGGAACTTAACGCAACATCTAGAGGTCTAGGCTAGAGACGTATTCCAGTGTCGTAAAGCCTGGTAACTGTTGCTTTCAGTGTTGGTTGGGTGATTCCTCCACTCTGAGATGATAAGTGCTAGTACGGATTTGCGCTCCCACGTACTGTCACGTATATATTGGGAGACCACTATAGGCTGCATCCTTTATCCTTAGGAAGTCGTGTCTGCCACCCTATCGATCGTAATGCACCGAACACAGCATTCAGGAAGACTGACTGTCGTACCGTAAAAAGTATTCTGCAGTTTTACAGTTGGTTTGGTAATCCTCTCTGCCTAGATCTCCAGAGAAGTCCATTTTGCTCCTTTTCAGACTCCTTAACGGAAAAGGTCCTCTGAGCACTTGTCACTTCAAGCTCAATAAAAATTGAAGGCGAATAGAGTCATCTTTTGTTTTTTCTCGACTCTTTAAAATTGAAAAAACAAGTTGTCTCCAAGCGTCTAAAAATTTATTTTAGATCGGAATAACGTCACAAATTCCCCCGTTGATCTTCAGGTTGATAAAATGGAGTCTAACAACCAAGGATTTCCCCATGAAGCAAATCCTAGTCCCTTCCTATCTTGGGGAGATGTTGGTCCACCCCATATGGCCACTTTGTCACTTCCAGAATTGACAATTGGCTTTCCAGTCTAGCTCTTCTCTACCTCTGTCGTTCAGAATCCCACAATTCCTGAACAATCTAACCAGTAACTAGACAACACTAGAGTTACTTCCCAACCTTCTACTTCATTTGATTCTCCTTCTCGTCCTTCCTCTTCGCTTGACAAAGCTGATAAAGCTAAAAGTCAAGTAACTGAGAAGAAGAAGAAGCAGAAAGAGAAAAAGGAAAAGAAGAAAAAGGAACCAAAATCGAAAGGAAACAACCAAGTATCGTCTAGCAAAAATCCACACACCGCACAGTCAAAATCTAAATCTCCTTGCGTCATTTGCAATGGAGTCCACTATCACTGTGATTGTCCCTGCATCCCTTGGATCTTAAGGGACTGGTCTCCTCGTTTGCACCACCCGGTAGCACCAACCTCTGGTGACCATGTTGAATGCTCACCGTCAACCAGTGAAAGTGAAGCACATGGACAGAAAAGGAATCCTAAACTTCCTTGTAAGTTGTGTGAAGGCGACCACGTCATCCACCGTTATCCCTTCCTTGAAGAGGCTAAAAGAGTTTAGATAATCGTCTGGTTTCACCGTTACGACTTCCTCCTGGATATCAAAATCTCTTGCCGAGTGCTCCACCAGTTGAAAATCCGGCTGCCCCATCTCTGTGGTCAGCTGAAGCACCTATCGTTGAAAATGAACCTTCGGAATCCATACCAAATGAAAGTCAAAGGGTCGATACGGCAGTCGACCCGGTATTGCCTTCAGAGTGTTCATCTTCGGACGATACCGTCACTGAAGAGAAAGAGAATGACACTGTTCAAATTCTTTCATCAACACCGACTCCAATGAGCTTGGGGGTAGTCCTCCCATTCCTTTACCGCAGGAAGGAAGTTCATCAGAGTCCTACCCAGCCATCTATTCGGTCCCACCACCAAGCAACCTAGTGGTTTCCTTCGACTGGAACCTACTAGGCAGACCCCGTTTACCAGCTAGTGTACCATTCAGAATTATTGTACAAGCTTACAGAATGGTCATGGT
>APFE031229881.1:2704-28048 GCA_000404065.3 Pinus taeda
TTTATGAAAATTCTTGAATGTTTGAAAAGCATCAGATTTGTTCTTCAATAAATAAACCCAACACATTCTAGTGTAGTCATCAATAAATGTCATGATATATTTATTTCCATTTGCAGAAGGAAAAAGCATTGGACCACATAAATTTGAATGAATGAGTTCAAGTTTTCTATGTGCTCTTGAATGTGAATCATGAAAAGACTGTTTCCTATGCTTTCCTAGAATGCAAGCATCACATTGCTTAAGTTAGGAATTGTAGGCAAACCAGCAACACCATTTTTCTTCAATAAGCGGAGACTGTCATAGCTCAAATGTCCAAATCTAGCATGCCATAATAAACTTGATGGAAGTGTACCTTCTTCATGATGAGAAATATATGAGAAATGGTGTGCACGAGCAGAGGTTCCTTGCAACTTGAAAAACCTTTCTTCTTCTATTCCCCTCATGACCAATGAGTGGTCAGATGCTTTATTTACCTCAAGCTTGCCATCAAACATATGAATGGAGTGACCTTTCTAGTGGATGTGGACCAAGGACAACAAGTTTCTCTTGAGTTGTGGGAGATATAAAACATGATGTAGAAGAAAGTCTAGAAGACTAGGCAATTTAAGCCTGATTGTGCCAAGCCTTGATGGCTTGATTTTTGATTGGTCTGCAAAGTATACTGCTCCATCAACATTGTCAGTAAATTCTTCAAAAAAATCTTTTCTATGAGTCATTTGGTAGGCTGCTCCTGAATCAAGCAACCAATCATTTTTCCAGGAAGCAAGCATTAAATAAATCTTCATTTACTCCAATATTACATTGTGCCACAACATAGTGAGCGGATTTAGGTGCTTTACCTTTGTCTGTATCTTCAGTTTTACCTTTTTGTTGGTTTCTTTGCTGCTCAATTTTGTCCCATGGTAACTTGCATGTAGAGGAATCATGTGATCCATTTCTTTTGCAGCGTATGCAGTGCAAATCTGCCTTTTCTCCTTGAGAGTGTTTGCCCCCCCTGCCTCTGAAATATCTTCCTCTTCCTCTTCGACCACCTATTCCTCTTGAAGAATCTTGAGCAGGATGCTTTTCTTTATGAGAAAGGCACACAACCTCTTCAGAAGATTCAGGGGTTGTCTTCTTTCCAAAAGCTTTCTCTCTTTCAGCAAACTTTTTCACAAGAGAGTCAAAGGTTATATCTTTGAGACCAGAGAGCAGCGTAATAATAGAAATCAATGCATTCAAAAATGTATTGAATGCGGATGGTCTATCCAAATGCTGTGCTAGACACTACAAAGGATATGGCTGGATTGTGGCAGAGGAACATTTCAACAGAGAAAACATGGAGCAACGTTCAGGTGAATGTTAGGTGACTGTGTGGAGCAGGCTACCAATGTTTATGAATAGGAAACGTTTTTGAATGGAGAGACAACGATTTGTATGGATAGCTATTTTGAATGGAGAGCAGAGGAGAAGAGGAGCAGAATAGGGAGTTACAAAGGGCATAAAAGCTAAAAAAAGGAGCTAGCTCTGATACCATGTCAGGCCAGGCAGTAACTCCATAAGGCAAAAGTGATTCGTGTTTTTTTATTCCATCAGGTAGGTCTTCATTATATACATGAGGGAGAGACTGTTCAGTTCATCTCCCGATGACTGTTCATATTTCTAATTTATTTATTTACATAAATTCACCCAATAACAAGGATTAGGTGTCAACAAAATGAAACAAGGTCTTTGATCATAGTTCTTTTCCTATGTCAATCTCGTTAAAAAATGAAACAAATCCCCTTCCAATTCGAGTCTTTGATTTGATCTCGTAAATTCCCAGTCGAGTCTTTCACTTGATCTCGTAAATGAACCTTCATTCCATCCACCTATTAGTAACCAATAGTCTACTTAGGTGAATTAAATGAAGCTTGGGGGGCATGTCCATAGAATTAAGTCATTATGTTGGGGGCATGAAAACCAATTTCAAGCATAGTTTTTCTTTGTTTCAAGCTCATGTAAAAATGAAACCAATTTCAAACATAGTTTTCACATGTTTCAAGCTTGTGTAGAAATGAAAACATTATCATCATAACTCTCGTGATTTCCATTCTTATCAGCTTATTTTTGTTAGATGAGCCTTGGTTTTATGATTCCACAGTCACCATCTTCTTGGCTGATTATACACTTTCACTTGGTGTTTTACCCTTTCCTGAGGAACTATTACGATGAGTGGTCTTATTAGCCTACCTCTTTTGTTTTGAGCAGTTCCATCATGACCATAACCAATTGCTACCCTTTATACCACTCGTTCATCTAGGAGGAGTCCTCTTAGCTCTTTTCAGAGTCCCAAAACATGAAAATATTGCCGAGCACTTGTCTTTTCGAACTCATTAAAGTAAATGAAAAGACGTCTACTCAGTATAATTTTAACTCTTTTCCTAACTGAGATAGACTATTTACAAAAAAATAATACTTTAGTTGAACATGACTAAAAGGTTCTCCTGAGTATTGTTTTCTTCCTTTACGGACTTAAGAGACTAAATTTACGAAAAGGAACCTTTGGAGTTTTATTTTTCACCTCTTTTTTCAAATTCTTAAACATGAAAAAGAAGTTGAGTTACACCTTCGCTGGACTCATAAAATCATCAAACAACGTCGAACGCATCGAACACGACGGGACCGAACCACTCCTTCTCATGGTTCATTAAAATTACTTAGAAGGATTCAAAAATAAAATGTTACTAACTAGAAATGGTTGGGGTAATTTGGAAAATGACACTCTTTTACTTCATCTCTATGACTATTGGGTTGGGAAATTTGCTTGCCTCTTTGGTTAATCATACCATGTTAAAAGCCTCTGCATTCTATTTTGAGTAAATATTGTCAACTCCATAAAAGTGTCGTTGATATGTTCAAGAGAAGTCCTTCAATTGATATTTGCTACAATACTGAGCCTTCACTCATGTTTTATATTCCTAAATCAACTCTTCATCAATGTCATTAAGTCTCAAATCTTGATAACCATTTCATGTCATTGATAAGGGATACATCATGGCCCTCCTATGACGGGTCACTTCCTGTCAATGTCAGCTCATTATCTAGGAAGTTGACTTAGAAAATCCCTTTGGTATCTTTGAACTTGCATACATCAATGACAAGTTTCCTCTCACTCGGTTACAGGTCCTCATCACTAGCTATTGACTAGAAGATTATGTGTGGTGTTTGACTTCAACTCATTTATTCACACCACATAGATTGTACTATAGTACCTTGAGAACCATTATCATCATCGATGTTTTATTTCGTGTCTGTTAATGACTTACATCATTGGCTAGTAATCCGATGATGTCTACTATGTTTGAATCCAACTCATTTATTCACATGGCTAAACTTGTACTATTAAGCGATCGAGTGAACAAGGTGGAAGACCCTAAATCTAGTTCCATCCATCCGAGTTGCGATTTTAGGATTCATATAGGATCAAAAAATATGATGGCTATGATAATTTAGATGGTCATCCAAGCATGGATCCACACATTGTCACTAGTGTATAAGACTTCTTGATCATTATACATGTAATATTGGCTTATATGCTAATCATGGGTATGCCTCCCTCAATAATGATATCATGATGATAATGTGTATTGTAACAGATGATAATCTCAACCAATTTGTTCTTGATCCAGACTTGTCACAAGGTAAAGCACTTTAGTCCTCAGCTATTGCTTCTGACTTTGTTCTTTAAGGGGAAATTTATGACAAGCCATTTTGTCACATCTGTTCAATATGCTTGAAAACCAGATCAATCAACATCCATGAACACTTTGTCATAATCCTTTTTAAAGCCCTAAGCATCATTTATCCAAAAATTTTGATTTTTTGGGTCTATTTGCTAAAAAACCATATTTTTAGGCCCGGTGCACCCTGTGTTTTTGTCCACTAGCATTGGGTGCAAGTTGAATACCTAGGCATTAGCACTGACCAATGCATTTTGCTCCATTATGAAGGTGCGCTAATTCTAGAAATTCGGGAAAATTAAAAAATAATTTTGAATCTTCCTCTTCCAAAAGCTTCTAAGGTGGTTTTAACCATTTAACGTGGATATAGATCTTGAATTCCTGTTTGATCCTATCTCGGAGACCTTATATCTTATCTCTTGAGCTTATCCTCCCTCATAAGTGGCTATCAAGCCTATATTGGTAAATCCTAAACTACCATGTTTACCCTATAAATTTATTGTCTCCCATAGAGTTTGGGTTGGCTTTTGGAGATTGCTAGTGCCCTCATGCTGCTACTTTGAGCTTAAGGAATCATCATCCATTTACATTAGGGTTGAGTGTGAAGGTTTTCTTTGTGACAAGGGAGGACAAGTCAAGTGGGGAAACACATCTACAAAGTCAACTTCTATATGGGGTTGTAACTCTCTCTTTTATTTATTAATACAAAAAGCATCATATTTTCGTATACCTGTGTTATAATTATGCTCTTGTATTGGAATGCCATCTTGACTCATTGAATAAAGATATTGGATTACACTGTGTGGATAATGTAGTTCTTTTTCTCGTTTTAGTTGTTGTTGCAAGTTCCATTTATAGTGTGTGGAGCTAGTATTGGAGTTTACAAGAAAAGCAGAGAGAAGGAATGGCTAGGAATTCCAAGTAGGTTCCTTTTCATATTCCAATCTCTCTAAGGAAAACATTGATTTTTTTATCCTATGTTGTTCTAGATCAGACCACTAGATCTAGGGAATTCATTTTTGTCCATAGAAGTGAAAATTCCAATTAACACCCCAACTCCTCTTAAGTCCCCTTTAGCTCTAGGGATGTATCATGCTTCCACTATATGATCGTGCTTAGAACTGGGGCTTATTGGTCTCTCTCTAGTCGACCTAAAACTATGCTATAGCCCTTCACTTGCTGCCTACCTCCCCGCTCTGATAGGCATGTTGACAACCATTTTGTTTAGTGCAACTCTCCTATTTCCCATTTCTTAATAGACCCCCCTGGATGGTGGGTTCTCGGGCTTGGGTGTTGGTTTTCTATTGTGCTTGCCACACACCTCTAGTCTGAAAAATGTTAGCCCATCGTCATGTCAATCTCGACCTTTTCTTAGGTCCTGACACTGCTACTCCAAATATCTCGCAGTATTTCTATCTAACAATGAGATCTCGAGTCTCCCTTCCCTCCGAGCTGGGCTCGACACTTTGCTCCATGACTTTGCACGGTTTCAAATCTTGATAGTATGATATCAGTCTCAACCACTTCTAGTCCTGACACATACCACGATTACCTGTAGAACTGGTGGGGATGCAACTATTGATAGGAACACTTCTCATTTATCAAGCCCATCAGATGACGATGCCACTCAATGGTTTTTCTATCTTGGTACTGGCAGTATCACACTTAAACAATTCTCTAACACTTTCCCCGTTGATCAACCAATGGTTAATGGATGTAGAATGGGGACATAGATTTCTCCATTAACTTTTCTACCCAACTAAATGGAACCTTACATAGGAATAACTTCACTTTCGTTGTAGATCTTGGCGTCATACTTTGCAATAAGGGGAAAAATCCTCTATGTCAAAGTTTCAAGGAATGTATTACGTTTATCAGAAGCCAAACTTTAGCTTGTCCATACTATTGCAATTTGAACTCACCTTTTTCACTTACTCAACTCCTTCACCATTTTAGACTTGCCACACTCACTCAACACATACACATATATACAGGCTCAGAGGAATTACATGCACACCTTCGCTTGACAATGGGGCTCAATTATCTAGACCCACAATTCTGCACTCGCCCCAACACAAATTTTATAGTCACAATACTCACGTGAATGACGTAATAATTCCAACATAGAGATTAAACACGATTGGAGGATGATTCACATAGTATTCATATTAACCAAAATATTTATACAATCAATTGGATCACATTGTTGTTCTCCTTCTTGGACCTCTCTTGGTCCTTAGTTGCTCTTGGATCTTTATCCTCTATCCTATCCTGTCCTACCAACTTCTACTCTATACAAAAAATATCCATTACATTATAGGGTTTGTTCTATAACTGTCCCTCTTCTAGAAACCACAAAATATCTCAACCTAATTGGTTGGCTCTTTTAAAATGAGCCACATGGCCAAGAATACCAACTCACCAAAGCTCCTTAACAACCTTGATTCCTTCTATAACTAGGACACTTTACTTTACATGAGAAATCCTAATTGATAAAAAGTTATAACTGAGGGACTTCACTCCCATTTAGGAATTTCAAGACCCCTTAGGTCTAGGAAATGGTGATGGATTTGGGGTTTATGCTCCTGCATCATACTCTTAAAGTTAAAAAAAATTCATGAGAAGGTTATGTGTAGTTGTAAGTTGAATCATCCAAGGTCCCATACTTGGTTGTCACTATCCACTTGTTTGGCTGCTTTGTAGTGCTGTTGCTGCTACTTCTTGATACATTTTAAGATCCCACACTTTGTTGTGCAACATTTCACGTTCCTTTCTTATGTAAACTCGTACAACCAATTGATTGTTGATGTCTGTCTTCCTCATTTTAGGATTTCCATTCTAAGGAAATTTATCCATTAGCATACATATCTCCTCGATTTCAATATGTAGTGTGCTCCTTCGCTAACCCATGTCGCTGACACTGCCCCATTGCTTCTTGACTTCAAACTTTAAAAATATTATGGCATCCATTTCCTTTTCACTAGGAGTTTCATTAAATTTGTTTAAGGCATTTTGTTGGCTCCTCCATAACTTCTCCATGAAGGATTACATTTCACCTTCTAATCCTACATTTTTGCACATGAAACAAATATACCACAACAATTATTAATTTCCAAATATTTATTACTAGTCTTAAGAGTGCATTTGTCTACAAAAATGTAGTATGTTGCATTAGTTCCCAATTCATCATTCGCTTCATCTTTCACAGTCTGTTGGTGACATTTATCGCTATCATCCTTCTCATTCTTCTTGCTTGCAATCTCTATGTAGTCTTCCTTATCAAATCCCATCAACATTGTATTTAAATGTTTCCTTTCTTCTCCTTTGTCCTTTGTTTGGTTGTTCTCATAAGCCAATTTTATCCTACCTTTTGCACTAGCAGGTCCTTACAACTTCTCTCCCATGGTTGCATTTATTAATCGTGTATGGGTTTCCCTTTGATTACCTTTGTGAGGTAGCACTACCTCATCTCCCTTCAAAACATAATTCGATTTCTCTCCTTCACCTCTCTTGATCTTTATGAAAACTATAGATGGCTATCCATCTTCATCATTTTCATGACTTGCAACCATACACAAAATATCCATCTTAAAAACATAAGGCTCTCTAGCCTCATTTGATGCTTCTGGAATCAATTCTTAATGTTGATATTCACTCTCTGAACAATCTATGAGACTCTCATTTAGTCTATTATCAACATCTATAACCTCCTCATAATCCTCTCCAAGGATATTTCCTTGCTGTAGTTTATAATAGTAAAATTCCTCTTCCTCATGCTCTTACTTAGATACTCTGAGTTCTTCTCCCTTCAACCAGGCTCTCATTATGCACCTCATGCTCTTCCTCAACTTTCTTGCAAACAACTTCTTGACAGACCATTTAACCTACTTCCTCATTCTCCATCCACTTCTTTGGTCTTCTTTCACCTCCTGTAGCAACATCCTTAGCACACTAATTTGCGCCTTCAACTTTTCAACTTCTCGATCAATTTCCTCTTGACTCATCCTTCTTCTCACTGTTCCATCTTTGTTGGCATATTTCTCTATTCTGTTGTGCCTTCCACTCAAACCCTTGTCATGATCGTCAACAATCATCTCTCTTTCCTTCTTTATGAGTTTCTCCATTCTAAACTGTGAGCTCCAAACAAGCCTTTGTAGACACGTTAACAAGTTTCTCTCCTCTGAACTTGGTCTTTTGGAATCATTGGTTCTTTCCTCTATAACCTTATGAGATTCCTTTGCTCCTCTCAGTAAGTTCTACATGCTGCTCACCCCATCTAGACAACTCTACCCACATTCACACCATGGATTTGTCACAATAACATATACCCAACCTCAAATTGTAGTTGTTCTCCTCTTTTTGTTCCGAGGGTTACCAAATTTTTTTCCTCCCCCTATTATTACTTGCACATTAATTAAATTTCAAAACAATTTAAGATTATTTTCCTGCCAGATCGCATTAGATTTTCTCTTTCAAGAACTTCTCTAAGTCCTTTCTTCACACTGTTGCAAGATGTTTCATCTATCATTATTCTTTGACTCCCTTTGACAATTCTCCCTAGCTCTTCTCCTTGGCTAGAATTGTCTCCTCCTTGTACCAAATCCTCTATTTGATATCTCTTTCTCAAACCTCCATAGATCCTCGCTTCCACTTGTCAACATACACTCAGATTTATCATTAAACATAATAAACCTGTTACCTTTGTGCTTCCTTAAAAAATTTCTTGTGCTTCATTCTTCCTGCACACTCTAGACATCCCTCTGATTTCCTATATTATTTTATCCTCCTACGCTAGTCTCCTTCCAATGCTACCAAAAATTCTCTTTACTCTTCTCTGATCTCTTGCTATGATATCTTTCTCTTCCAAAAAACACCATTGTGCTCTCTGAACATGCTCTGATACCACTTGGTGGGGACTCAGGGCTTTGGATTGACTGTTCCCCCTTATTTACTATTCACCCACATACTTCCATAGCCCAGACATTCTTTTTCACTTTATGAAACATTATTGCACTGGATGGTTCTCCATTGAAAATTCCCTCAATGTTATATGGGCACAACATACACAAAATAACACTCTCAACACTCTTTGGCAACACGCCCACATTATACACCACCAATGGAATTTTATCTTGGTAGCGCACAGGGCCACCACGCCTCAACACATCATAGCCCCAGATCCTCTTCAACCCCCTTAAGCTCTAGGGTTGTATCATGATTCCATTGCATGGCAGTGCTCAAAACTAGTGCTTACCAGTCTCTTTCCAGTTGGCCTAAAACCATGTTATAATGCTTCACTAGCTTCCTGGCTCCCCAGTTCGAAAACCCTTTCGGTAAAGTTTCTTTTTAGTGTCTCTCTCCTATTTCTCATTTCTTAACACACCCCCCCCTAGATGGTGGGGTCTTAGGTTTGGGAATTTATTTTCTATAGTTCCCAACACACACCTATGGTCCGATAGATGTTAGCCCAATGCCATGTCAGTGTTAGCCTCCTGCTAGGTCTTGAAACTACTACTCCAAATATCCTGTGGTCCCACTATGTGATAATAGGATCTCATGTTTCCCTTGCCTCCCTGCTGGAATTGGCCCTTTGCTCTACAACCTTCCATGATCTCAAATCCTGATAGTGGGATATCGGTCTCAACCACTATTGGTCCTAACACTTACCATGATTCCTCGCAAACCTAGTATTGTCAACAAGAACCCTTCACGTCTATTGATCATGTTAGATGACAGTCTTTCCCAATGGTTTCTCGATCTCAATGCTTGCAGTCTCACCCTTAAATAATTTTCCAACACTTTCCCCCTTGGTCATTCGATGGTCGATGAATGTAGAATGGAGATGTAGATTTCTCTGTTAACTTAGCTACCCAATTAAATGGAGCCTTACATTGGTGTAACTTCAGTTTCACTACATATCTTTGTCCAACGTTGTCTTTTGCAACAAGGGAAAAACTCCTCTCTATCAAAGTTTCATGGAATGTCTCACGCTTGTTAGAAGCCAAACTCCAACTTGTCCATATATTGCGATTTGAACTACCCTCTTTTGCTTACTCATGTCCTTCACCACTTTGGACCTGCCACACTCACTCAACACATACACATTATATAGGATTAAAGGAATTACAAGCACACCTACCAATTGATAGTGGGGCTTGACTATCTACACCCACAGTCCTACACTCACCCCAACATGAATTTCTTAGGTACAATACTCACAGGAATGACTTAATAGTTCCAATGAATAGAAATTAAACATGATTGGAGGATAATTCACACAATGTTCATATTAACGAAAATATCTATACAATTGATTGGATTACATTGTGATTGTCCCTCTCGTTCTCCTTCTCCGACCTTTCTTGGTCTTTAGCAACTCTCATCTTTCTATTCCCTATCCTATCCTCTCCTATCAAATTCTACTCTATACAAAAAATATCCATTACATTATGGGGGTTGTTCTATGTTGTTCCTCTTCTAGAAACCAAAAAATATCTCAACCCAATTGGTTGGTTCTTTTAAAATGTGCTACATAGCCAAGAACATCGAATCACCAAAACTCCCTAAAAGCCTAGATTCCTTCTAGAACTAAGACACCTTCCTTTACATGAGAAATCATAATTTATACAAAATTATAACTAAGGGACTTCACTCCCATTTGAAAATTTCTATACCTCTTAGGTCTAGGAAATGATGATGGATTTTGGATTTATGCTCCTGCATCAAGGCATCATTCCCTAGTCAAAATTTACCCACCTCCTAACTCCTAAAAGTGATGGGCAAGGGAGATTTGGGGACTTGGGAGGTGGGGTTTAGTAGTTGTCACTCCTCTAAGTGGCGGGTTGGGAAGCTCGGGGGAGTTGAGAGGGGTAGAAGTGGGGTGAGAATAAAGTTGATGTTACTCCTCTGTGACTAGTGAGAATCGTAAAGGGCTTTGGAGGAATGAGGGAGAGGTAAAGTTTGGTTGGGATGATATCCATATATCCATATATTCTATAATTCTCTTTTTTAATATTATTTTTTTAAGTTTATATATATTTAATTTTTTTAATATATATTCTTTATTAACTTTTATTAATATTTTTAATTTCTATCTCTTATCTTAACTTTGAGTGAGTAAGTTCAAGGGGCTTGGAAGGACAAAGGGTAAAGTGTTAGGTTGGGGGGCATGAACATCACTATGCTATGTGAATCTTTTTTAAATCTATTTTATAAGTTTTTATCCTTTGGTTTCTGTGTTTTCTTTATTTTTTTAAAATTTACTTTTAAAGTTATTTTTGTAATATTAGCTTTTAGGTAATTTTATTATATATTTTTATATTTTATATTTAATTTTTGTTTTTTAAATTGTTTTTATTATATTATTTATACTTATATTTTATATATGTATATGTTGGATGATGATTAATATCTATTTTTTTTCCAACTCCGTAACTTCATTTATATAATAAGAAAAATTACATTTTGTATATACACATCAATGTGTGTATTCAAGAAGGATCTACCCAGATCCTTTCTATAGAAAGACATGTGATGATATAATCTATCAGTACAAAATCATCCAATACAAATTAATCCACATGGGTCAACATATAGACCATAAAAAAAATTTATTGCCACAATATAAATCCTAACAAAATTTATATAGTAATAAGTTAGTAAGGCTTGTAGCACAAAGTGAAAAATAGATCTAACAAAAAGATTTATTCCAAAAGTATATATAATTGTCGTGGAATCAAAAGCTAAATCAATGCATCACGATTATCCATAAAAGGACGGTGGTAGAACTGGAAGTGATCAACATTCATCCTTTCTTTAATTGACCATAACGCAGAGTCAATTGAAGGCCTTCCTTAGAAAGCTAGTTTTTCTCACGGTTTCATTAGAGAAAATTTGAGGTTTAAAATGGGTCTCCTAAGAAAAATGTACAACCAAAATAAAATTTATAAGAACCAATAGGATTCAAAATGATGATGTCAACCATAGGGGATGATTCACCATTGTTGAAGTAAAAAAGTAAAAAGATTAAAAAATAATAAAATAATAAAACTACTTTTTCCACTCGTATTTTCAACTTATCTCTCTAAGGTTTTACTCAAATTTTGAGTAGGAGTACTCATTGGCTGCAAAATTTAATTTCTCATCCAAAGAGTACTCATGTTTCACATTTTCGATGGATCCTGTTACACGAAAAATGAGAAATACATGAAAAACGTGATTGCAATCACATTTTTCATGTAGTTTTCATTTTTCGTGTAGCAAGGTGCATGGAAAGTATGCAACATGGGTACTCCTTGGATGAGGAATCAAATTATGCATCCAATGAGTGTTCCTACTTGAAATTTGAGTAAATCCATAGGGATATAAGTTGAAAATACAAGTTGAAAAAGTAGTTTTTTCTTTTTTCCCTCTAAAATTAAATGATGTAATCTAATCTTATGTTATATTTCCACTATTATTTTATAATTTCCTTAGGAGGCCCATTTTATACCTCAAAATTCCTCTAATGCATTCCCTACAAATATGAGAGCAAGAAAAAACATCATAGATAATGTCCTCCTCTAACATCTACCCAAGTAACCAACCAATTGGGGTAAACATGTGACAAGAAGTTACCATGATATGATTCAACCTCCTATGTGTAGGTTTTAACCCCGTACAGAAATTACCTGCATACGAATTCTAAAACACAAAAAATAAACAATGTGAGAGCATAACACATAAAACACATATTCATAGAGATTTTCACATGGATCCCAAAACTGGTACTATCAAGTTGATTTTTCATTCTATTCCTTTCAATGTTACAATACATATTTATACATGCTGAAGCATCCAATACAATGGACCAAAAACTATTGCGTCCAAAACCATGTGCGAAAACCATGCACAGAACCATAGGTAGGTCTACCGAACCTAATATAGGGTCCAAAAAAAATTTCCCCGAGGCGCTGCCCTAGACCCCGTAAAGTGAGGATACCCGCCCCCCTCAAACCCACTGTGACCCCCCCGCTACGCAATCAGCGCAATGAAGGGGGGGCTCTGCTCCCCCTCTAACTCCCCATTTAACTAGGGGAGCTAGTCATGGAAAGAATATAACACAACCCAACATTCTCCCACTTGTTGTTTTCTTTCCACAGGGGGCCACATGAGAGCTTAGTCATTTATCCAGCCTTGTAATGCTCATTGTTTCTCTACACCAAGAGAAATTCTCAGAGCTCAGATATTTTTTCAATGCATTTGCAGTATTCTTCAAAGTGTCCACCTTTACCAACAACACCTTTTTGTCTTCTATCATATCCCTCACGAAGTGATACTGAACATCAATGTGATTTGTCTTTGAATGATAAGCAGGGTTCTTTGCCAAGAAAATTACACTTTGGTTGTCACACTCTATCCTTATAGCTCCCTGTACTAACCCCATACTTGAACACAATCTCTACAACCAAACTGCTTCCTTGCTTGCATGAGTGGCTACCATGGATTCTGCCTCTATAGTTGATAGTGCCACTACAGATTATTTCTTATTTATCCAACTAACTGCACCTCCAAATAGGTTAAACACATACCCACTTGTAGATCATCTCTGATCCACATCTCTAGCCTAGTCTACATCAACAAAGCCACGAATATCGAAAAATTTGTCCAATCCTGATCTTTCGTGGTAGCATAAACCATAATCAATAGTGCCACACAAATACCTGAAAGCTTGCTTCGCTGCTATCCAGTGCTCCTTCCTTGGTTTTGACATAAACCTGATCAATACTCTCACCACATGTGTAATGTCTGGTCTAGTACAGACCATTGCATACATCATGCTACCGACTGCACTTGCATATGGAATACAAGACATGTTCTCTTCCTCTTCTTGTGTCTTGGGACACTGTTCAACAGATAACTTTACACCTACAGGAATAGGAACCTTCACCGGTTTACTATCATGCATATTAAACCTCTACAATATTGTCTCAACATATTTCCTCTGGTTTAACCAGAGCTTCCCCCTTGCCTGATCTCTTTCAATTTCCATGCCCAAAATATAGTTTGTAGCACCAAGATCTTTCATGTCGAATTTGGAGGACAATTGGGTCTTCAAATCCTGGATAATTTCTTTGTCATTTCCAATGAACAACATATCATCCACATACAAGAACATATAAATAACATGGTCACCAATTAATTTAAAATACACAGAGTGATTTGCTTTGCTTCTGTTGAAGCCAATTCCCCGTATAAATGTATTAGATTTCTGATACCACATCCTTGGTGATAGTTTTAACCCATACAAAGACTTTTTTAACTTTCATACCAGTTCTTTCTTATCCTTCACCACAAATCCTTCAGGTTGCTTCATGTAGATCTTCTCTTCCAGATCCCCATGAAGAAATGTTGTCTTCACATCCATCTGTTCTACCTCAAAATCAAAAGCAGAAACAACAGATAAAAGTAATCTAATAGAAGCTACTTTGGAAACAAGAGAGAATATATCACCAAAATCAATTCCCGGCATATGCCTTTTGCTACCAACCGAGCTTTGTGTTTCTCCACTTTTCCTTCTGCATTTTTCTTCTTCTTGAACACCCATTTGCTGCCAATGGGTTTCCTTCCAGCCGACAACTCCACCAGATCCCAAGCCTTATTTTTGTGCAAAGATTCCATTTCATCAACCATGGCCTCTTTCTAGAGTTTTCCATCCTCTGAATCTACTGCTTCCTTCACAGTTCTGGGATCATCATAGTAATAGATAAAGTAAAATTTGAACAGAAAGCAGATGGACTATACCTTTCTGGTTGCCTTCTTTCTTGAACTGATCTTCTCACACTCAAAGTTTCTGGCTCTTCATCTTTTGATTCCTCTTCTACTATAGAGTCTGATTCTTCCTCCTTAAGCTCAAACTCTATCTTCTCAGGTTCTTTTGGTTGGATTCATGTTTAATAACATCTTTCACCTCTCTCAACACCACATCTTGGTTGTACAAAACCTTCTTTGTTACTGGGTTCCAAAGCTTATAACCCTTTAAGGCATCCTCTTGTGGAGTCTTATCCTCCAACGTTGATGAAGGTGATCTATTGACCAGGTAACATGCTGTCTCCACCACCTCTGCCCAAAATTCTTGTCTTAACCTGGCACCACTAAGCATGCTTTTTGCCCTTTCCATCAACGTCTTGTTTATTCTTTCTGCAACTCCATTTTGCTCAGGTGTGTTGTTAGGTAATATTGACTCGGGGTTTAGGTCAAGGTTGACCTAGTTAAATAGTAGTGGTTTTGGGCACATGGTATAGTGTACCCATGGTATTATTGTCCTTGGTATTGCATGTAATTGAGCCTATAAAAGGTTGGGAATAATTTATTGTAATGTAAGCCTGGAGGTGAGCGGTGAAGGCTCACTTGGCCGGATTGGCCAAGGTTTTGGCCAATGCTAATGAGATCTAATTAGGTTGGGTTTTTCCCTTGTTTTGGGGTTTTCCTAGATAAATATTATGTGTATAATATTTATGTGTATTATTGCTAGTTATTTTATTATTCCTCTTTGTAAATCTCGATAAATCTTAGTAATAATTTATCTCTCTGCTGTAAATTTCTTAACAACTAGTCTTAGAGCTAAGTTGGCTTCAGAAGGACGTTTTTTGTTGCCAAGGGTTTATATTGGCCTGGTAGATAAAGAGATAATTGAGTTTTTCTTGCAGATCTGGATCAAAAGTGATAGATTGTGAAGCAAATCTACACACTATTGGGTCATGAGAGATTCAGTGGATGAGGAGGATAAGTGCATGCGGATTAATTATTTGATGAACCATGTACCCGAAAATAATGCCTAGATAATTGGAAGTTAGAGTGGCTGGTGACTCATGTAATCTAGTAGGTGGGTTCTTTTTATATGGAAATTGATGTCATATATACAAAGACGACAACAAGGGTAAACAAAAAAAAATTATTATAATGGAATGAAACTTTTAATTTGCATGTAAATGGGCATACTGCTATAAGACCTAGTAAGGCATGTGTACCCTTGGGTAATTACCAGTAAAGTTTGGGTTAGACCTAAGTAATAGGGGGATGTCAGGTTAACAAATCCTAGGTAAAAACTTTGAAGGGGGTAAGGGCTAGAGTGAGCGGGATTGTTATCACTTAGCAGGTTTTGGCTAGATTTAGTCAAGGAACCGTGTTGAGTCCTGAAACTACATATCTTCTACACACTTTCCTAGACCTTTTTCCCCTCACCAGTGCCTCATAAGCTATCACAGATCATTACATATTGATTCTAAAAGCGCATTTAAGTGGTTTTCTGACTATATTTTTGTGTTTGCTATTTGACTTAGATTTTGCTCATCAGTTGTGGAATGCAGCCACTTTTCGTAGCTGACCGAGATTCCATAAATGTTTTTGTTGATCTCTAGGTTACAGGTGTCACCAAGCAAAACGAGGCACGTGACAGTTCATGAATGATCTGGACATGGACCAAGGTCCTATTGGTTCAGCCAAATTCGTAAAGAAAGCCTTGGTCAAACGATGGTCAAACGAGGAGTTCTATGGTAAACAGGTCTCTGTTTTCAACACGTGAAGGGTCCGAGACCGTTCCTAGATCCATGGATTCATTTTGACAGCTGTAGACTGCTTCCACAATGCAAATCCAACATCCACCTTCTGGTAGATTGAATGATCATGGAAACCCATACGCTAAGCTCATGGGTGCTATATTTTTACGTGTCCTCTGTTGAAGATGTTTCATAAGGAAAACTGTTATGTAATTTCCTTTATAAATAACGCATTTTCAAATGCATGTAGCTAGTTTTTTTTATGTAGTTTTGCTATTAGTTTATGTATTGTTGCCGTGACATTGGTCCTGCCGTTGTAACGAGAGGATCCTTCCGCTGTTTTTCAATATAGCAAGACTCTGTTTTATATGACTATGTGAGCATAATTTCAGACTGATAGCGTGTTAACCAAGGCTGTGCAGAGGGCCCCTATTGGCTGAGGTATTGTTTCTTTATTTCTGTAAAGTTTTTATGTGTTGTTTTCTTATTTCCATTGTAGATATTTCATAGTTTGTTCACTTGTGTATATTTCATAATTCAGTTATGATGTTAGTGTTTCATTCCTGTACATGATTTTCCAAGCATTGTATATTTTTGCTAACACTGATCAATGTGTTTCAGGATAGGCTAGGCTCGAGTGTTTTCATACAATTTTGGTAATAAATAGTGACATGAGATTGGCCTCTCTGCTAACTTTGTTTTTTTTTTTTTTTTTAACTTTTCAATTTCAGTTCTGCTTTGATTTCAGTCTTATTCATTTGCTGTTGTTAGTTAGTTTAGACATCAAATTCATCATGTCATTTAATGTTATATTTAGAGCCATGGCTTAAGCCCAAAAATATACTTGGCGAGCTATCAGATTATGAGTGAGGTGATTTTATTTTATTTTCATTTCTGCAATTAGATATCAGGTTCTTCATGTTATCGACATTATCTCCAGAGCCATGGCTTAACCCCGAAAAGATACTTGGCAAGCTATCAGACTATAAGTGAAGTGACTTGATTTTATTTTCATTTGCAAGTAGGTAATTTAGATATCAATTCCTAATGTTATTAACATTATCTCCAGAGCCATGGTTTAACCCCGAAAAGCTTCTTAGTGAGCTATCGGACTATAAGTGAAGTGAATGATTTTACTTTCATTAGTCTGCAATTTTTGGTTTGTTTGAGTGCAATAGCTTAACTTTTATTTATGTATTTAGATGAGCAGCAGAGATAGTGATTTCATGATTAGTAGTTCATCATTTGTTTGATTTGAATAACTGCACATTTACATTCTTCTTCAAGTACTAATTTCATCACTAGTATGTTTTGAGATCCTTTGAAGTGTTAAGCTCTGGAAGTTATCATAAAGAACATAATTGCCTTAAATATATATCCAAACTTGCCTTCTAAAGTATTCTTAAAACTTTGAAATAGGATTTCCATTTGCATTAGGAGACAAACAAAGACAAAACCCCCAAACAAAATAAAAATTGAAAACAATAAAAAGTAAGAAAGAGGTTGTCTTGCACATATAGTATGCCACACTTCACCAATTTACGCCTCCTAGATTGATAATTAATGTAGCAATTTAGGACATACTAAATTGACTAAACAAACCGAAAGTCAAGTTTAAGGGGGGAATTGTTAGGTAAAATTGACTCGGGGTTTAGTTCAAGGTTGACCTTGTTAAATAGTAGTGGTTTTGGGCACATGGTATAGTGTACCCATGGTATTATTATCCATGGTATTTCATGTAATGGAGCCTCTAAAAGGTTTGGAATAATTCATTGTAATGTAAGCCTGGAGGTGAGCGGTGAAGGCTCACTTGGCCAGATTGGCCAAGGTTTTGGCCAATGCTAATGAGATCTCATTAGGTTGGGTTTTTCCCTGGTTCTGGGGTTTTCCTGGATAAATATTATGTGTATAATATTTATGTGTATTGTTGCCAGTTATTTTATTATTCCTCTCTGTAAATCTCGATAAATCTCAGTAATAATTTATCTCTCTACCGTAAATTTCTTAACATGTGTATGGAGTAGTCTTTTGTCGTGCTATACCACAATTCTTACAAAATTATTCAAATTCCTTGTTGCAAAATTATCCACTGTTATCTGTCCTCAACACCTTAATTTTTTTCTCTGTCTAGTTTTCCACCAAAGCCGCAAATTCTTTAAACTTATCAAAGACTTCAGATTTCTTCTTGAGGAAATATATCCATGTATTCCTTGAGAAGTCATCTATAAATGATACATAGTACATAGACTTACCTAGTGATGGGACCTTCATAGGTCCAAACACATCATTGTGCGCAAGCTCTAATATCTATTTCGCCTCTTACAACCAGAGGAGAAATTCACCTGATTCTGCTTCCCATATACACAATTTTCACATAAATCAAAATCTAGAGAGCTATTAGTCATACATTCTACCATACCTTTACCATGAAGTATTCGAAGGCCCTTCTTTCCAATATGTCCAAGCCTTTGATGCCATAACATGGTCTTTTCTCCAGTGACCACTAGTTTTTTTTCTCCACTTCGGGAACCACAGAACTGTTGCACCTATCAATAAGAGTATTACCTTTTAGCTTGTACATAGTTCCGATCCGAACTCCCCGCATCAATACCAGTGCTCCCTAAACCATCTTGCAGGTATATTTCTCGAACACTATTTTTACACCTGCATCATCCAGCTTGCTTGCAAAAATTAGATTTATAGCTAATGTAGGAATATGCAGAATGCTTGGAAGTGTTCTAACCCTTCCACCTTGCAACTTCAACTTTACTTTTCCGTGACCAACGGTTCTAGCCTTCCTATCATCCCCTAAGAAGACATCACCACCATCATATTATTTCTCATACTCGCAGAACCACTCTATGGGGAGTGAAGTGAAAGGATGCACCTAAGTCAATCAACCATGCCTCATGATCTACATGTGTACTTGAAGAAGCCAAGTACACATCCCCACCTTCATCTGAGGTGGTTTTCGCCTCTGTAGAAGGAGCCTCATCAGATCCCTTTCCTTTGTCGGGAGCTTTAGATTTACAATCCCTTTTGTACTGCCCTTCCTTTCCACATTTCCAACACACCACCTTTACAAGTTTTCCTGGATATTTAGATCTCCCTTTAGATTTAGATCTCCCACTCGATGACTTATTTTTTTTATGTTCTGGGTCCGCCCTCGTACAGACAAGGCATCACCATTTTGGCTCTCCATATTTTTCCGTCTCATCTCCTCCGTCAGCAAGGATGAGACTATTTCATCAAAATCCAAGGCAATTACATTGCTACCTATTGCAATAACCAGACTATCCCACGAATTTGGTAGAGATCACAATAAACGGATGCACTTATCTTCATCTGAAATTTTAATATCAACAGATGTTAACTGACTTACCACAATATTAAATGCATTCAGATGCTCCGTCACTGAGTCTCCATCTTTCATCCTCAGGTTATACAGATTTTTTGGTAGGAACAATTTATTCACCAGAGACTTAGATTGGTGCAAAGTCCCTAACTTGTCCCACAAAGCCTTCGCCATAGCTTCCCCTGATACATTTAGCAATACTGAATCTGAGACACACAATCGTATTGTGCTCTTTGCCTTCCGATCCAACTTCTTCCATTCTTCATCGGACATTCCCGTTGGTTTAGTACCTGGATCTACCACGATCCATTGGTCTTTATCCACCAACAGATCCTCCATATTGAGTTTCCACAACTCAAAACTCTGACCATTAAATTTCTCAATCTCTATATTTCCACTTCTCGCCATCTTCTTTCACCACTAGAATTGATCTCGCAAATCTCCCACTGAACAAGGTCTACCACAGGCCCGAGCAAAACTCCTCAACAACAAAGGCATCCCCTTGAAGCCAAAACAGCTTTGATACCAAATGTAGGTTTTAACCCTGTACAAAAATTACCTGCATACGAATTCTAAAACACAGAAAATAAACAATGCGAGATCATAAGATACAAAACACATATACACAGAGGTTTTCCCCTGGATCCCAAAACCGAGACTACCAGCTTGATTTTTCATTATGTCCTTTTCAATGTTACAATACATATTTATACATGCCGAAGCATCCAATACCATGGACCGAAAACCATCACGTCCAAAAAACATGTGCAAAAATCATGCACAAAACCATAGGTGGGTCTACCCAACCTAACATAGGGTCCAAAACCAAAATTTTTCGGGGCGCTACCCTGGACCCCATAAAGTGGGATTACGGGTGCCCTTCAAACCTCCTGTTAACTACGTGGAAAGAATATAACACAACCCAACATTGTTGGTTCGAAGACAAATCCAATGACATTCAGCTATGGGAGTCCAATTTACTCCACTATATTTTTCTTCGTACCCATAGCACCCCAGAATTTGTTAGGAAATGTCATGCATCTTATTTACCAAACCAAAGGGCCATCATTACCCCTACTGGAGAAATTATGTTTACTATTAGTCCTCAATCCATAGACCAGATGATGTAAGCCCCCACAGTAGAGAATTCCACCTCCTTTTCCCTTGAAGCACTTGTTGAGCTGTACTAGAAATTAGACTTTGCTAAAAGGGCCAAAACCCTGGAACTTTTCTTGACAGAAGATGCCTCATTGCCAAAGAAAAATCCTCCCTATCCCTCCTCCATTTTCCCTGAGAGAGCCAAGTAGATTATCACAGTTATCTCTTACCTCCTTGGCTACTACTCAGATCAATGTGTATGAGGTCATCATAGGATTTCTATCCATTTTCTCTGTTGATTCTAAGCCCTCCATCATGTTTAACTTTAGCCAATTTCTTGCATATTCAATTCATCAATATCTTATCAAATTCCCAACTAAGGAAGTATTCAATTATGCTTATGTATTAGTTTATATGTTCTTATACTTTCCGGGAGACAACATCAACCTTGCTTTATAAAAGCTGGATGAAGAAGGGAACCAGCAGTCAGTCATCTTTTGGACTACTCTGGTGATGAAGGAACAAAAGGAGTTCACATGCAAATAGTTCATATAGATGTTTGTGCATCCAGCAATCAGTCTCTTAAGCAGCGGGATAGAACCGAGGATCAGTGAGGAAATTAGAAAGTTGTTATAGCTATCAGACCAACTTCAGGAAGGGGATTGGTACCTCTACCAAAACTATACAGAATTGAGAATATTTTGGTGTAAACTTACACCTTACAAGCTACCACAATTCCTCCCAATGAGTATTTTTTCTCTAGAATTCATAAGGCAGATGCTCAATATGGATGAGATCCACTTTGTGGCTACCAAAAATAAGTCCCAGTTTAAAATTAAAACACAAATTGGGCCTCTCATTTGCAACAGTAGGGCAGGAGGAGAAGAAGTAGATAGGCTATTAAAGGAAATGCAGTTCATCCTTAGCATTACCTGGTCATATGATTCATTAGGGATCATTTCAAAATCAAGATTAGAAACTAAATCTACTGCCTATTTTCACACTGCCAGGCTAGAGATACAAAAGTACAAAAACCAGCTAGAATGGGTTGAGAATACCCTACAAGAGGCAGAGGAGTAGCTAGTATCGTCCTCCATAGTACAGACTCCTACCATGTAGGAGAAAACAGCCACGAGAACTAGAGAAGAAGAGTCCCCTCAAGGGACTGAAATATTCAGTGAAGGATTCAAGATTATGTATAGAAAGAAGGCCAAACGCACACCAATATAGGAGTTACCTAAACTAACTCCTATCGTAGAGGAACAACCCAAGAGTTAGGCACAAATTCCTAACTTGGAATATTTAATTAATTAATTTATTTTTGGATTTATTATTGTTTTATGAGAGAGTCTAACAGCCAAGCTTAGTGCCAAAATAAGCCTCAGCAAGGAAGCAAAGAAGGAAAACATTATCACCACTAATGAGCCACTTGTTTCCTCATTAGTGGGTGATCACACCACACTGTCTCCCACTGACTCCACGGCTTCACAAGAACAACAACAAATTATGCAAAGTAATACATCTACTATAGGGAAGACACGGAAAAGTATAATGGATAATTTTAAGGAAAGAAAAGTAAGGAATGAGGCCCTAAAGATTAATACCTACAAGCAGCTCTGGAAGAAAACTACTCGTTCTCAAAGCAAGTTGCTCTCAGCCTTTGATTCAGAGAAATGGAAAATGAAAATGGCATTTCTCTAGCACAGGTTCCCCACCCCAAGGCAGCATCAGACTACAAGAAGACAACCTTTGAGTTTGATGTAAAATATATACATCCCATTGACCAAATGAAGATGCATAAGCAGACTAGGGAAATGGTCTTTTCCATTGTCACCAGCACTGCTATGAGTTTGTCTAAACTGCAGGTTACATTAGCAAATGTCCAATCACAACTGAAGATGGAGAAAGTCTCTGCACTTTCCAAAGACACCAGGATTAAAACTTTGGAGGACTTGGTGATCAAAGTGGGTTATGACCCTGCCAACACCAATGCTGCAAATGAGCTTGTAAAGAAAAAGAATTTAGATATAGTAACATTAAGGAAGTAGTTAAAATTGCCAGCTACAGAAGATCCTCTATCCAAGGATATTGAAGAAACAGAGACACAAAAGGAAAATATGATGAAGCTCATCATGGAGTGAAGTGCACAATTGTAGCAAATGGAGACAAAGATGGAAAAGATCATTAAAGAAAAGGAGAAAACTGTCAAAATGATTGTTTCCCCTTTGGAAGCACTCCCTATCACAACTATTCCTACATCCATATATTTTGTAACAAATACAGGGGATGTTGCAGATCAGTTGGGAAATGTTGTACAAAACATGTCTCTCCAGACCCAAGAGATCAACAAGTTGCAGGCTCAAGTCAAACTTCTTCAGTAATATCAGACAAAGACTGAGAATTTTGATGTAGCAGAGCTACAAAGAGCTCAAAATTAGATAGAGTCATGGAAGAAGTCAGTAGATGAGTCCTCTATCGGCTACACACTGACCCATGTTAAGGAAATAAAATGGAACAATATCATTGAAGAAATAGATGAAATCTGGCAATGTATCCAGATTATATTCAAGCAGAAGGAAATGGTGGAGAAAGCTAAGCAAATCATTGCCACCATCAATTCTGAATTGGGATAAATGCCTACTACAGCCAACAACATCATAAAGTTCCTCAATTCCAAAAATAGATATGAGCTAGATGATCTAGGAGTAGATGATAGAACAGAAACTATCCTCAAGGGAAAGAAAGTTCTAGCAAAGAAGAACTTGATTGTACATCTAACAGAGAAATGTAACACTCCGGAGGTGGCAGTTAATAGGTTTTTCACTCGAATAGATGCATTGAAAAAGAAAGGTCTGCCTTCTTTATTTGTGATCAATGACAAATTGATGACCAGGGAAGATTACAAGAAGAAGCTTCAAGGCATTGCCAAGAATACAACTAAGTCTTACAACATCAAAGGTTATCTGACAGGGAGAGATTTTTATGAAACTATCAGCAACATAGTTTTATCGAACATGAGATAAAACACATTTTTGCAGTAAAACCCACTTTTGCTTGGTATACTAAGGTAGATGAGATCTACTGTAAGGTAACAAAGATTATTAGTCCAGATGAAGAGCGATGGGATTCTTAGGTTGTGTTATATTCTTTCAACATAGTTAACAGGGGGTTTGAGGGGTACCTGTAACACCACTTTATGGGGTCTGGGGCAGCACCCCAGAAAATTTTGATTTTGGACGCTATGTGAGGTTGGGCAAACCCACATATGGTTTTGTGTATGATTTTTGCACATGTATTTTGGACGCAATGATTTTTCGGTCCATGGTATTGGATGCTTCGGCATGTATAAATATGTATTATAACATTAAAAGGAACCTAATGAAAAATCAAGCTGGTAGTCCCGGTTTTGGGATCCAGGGGAAATCTCTGTGTATATGTGTTTTATGTGTTATGATCTCACATTGTTTATTTTCTATGTTTTAGAATTTGTATGCAGGAAATTTCTGTACGGGGTTAAAACCTACATTTGGTATCATAGCAGTTTTGGCTTCAAGGGGACGCCTTTGTTGCTGAGGGGTTTCGATCGGGCCTGTGGTAGACCCTCTTCAGTGGGAGATCTGCAAGATCAATTCTGTTGGTGAAAGAACATGGTGAGCAATGGAAAGATAGAGATCGAGAAATTTAATGGTCAAAGTTTTGAGTTGTGGAAACTCAAAATGGGGGATCTGTTGGTGGATAAAGATCAGTGGATCGTGGTAGATCCAGGTACTAAACCAACAGGAGTGTCCGATGAAGAATGGAAGAAGTTGGATCAGAAGGAAAAGAGCACAATATGATTGTGTGTCTCAGATTCAGTATTGCTGAATATATCAGGGGAAGCTACGTCGAAGGCTTTGTGGGACAAGTTAGGGACTTTGTACCATTCTAAGTCTTTGGTGAATAAATTGTTCCTGTGAAAAAAGTTGTATAACTTGAGGATGAAAGATGGAGACTTGGTGGCAGAACATCTGAATGCATTTAATACTGTGGTAAGTCAGTTATTATCTGTTGATATTAAAATTTTGGATTAAGATAAGTGCATCAGTTTGTTGTGTTCTCTACCAAATTTGTCGGGTAGTCTGGTTATTGCAATAGGTAGTAATGCAACTGCCTTGAAGTTTGATGAAATAGTCTCATCCTTCCTGACGGAGGAAATGAGACAGAAAAATACGGAGAGCCAAAATGGTGATGCCTTGTTTGTACGAGGATGGTCCCAGAACAGAAACAAAAATAAGTCATCGAGTGGGAGATCTAAATCTCCAGGAAAACCTGTAAAGGTGGTGTGCTAGAAATGCAGAAAGGAAGGGCACTACAAAAGGGACTATAAATCTAAAGATCATGATAGAGGAAAGGGATTTGATGATGCTCCTTCTGCAGAAGCAAAAACCACCTCAGATGAAGGTGGGGATGTGTACTTGGCCTCTTCATGTACACATGTAGATCATGAGGCATGATTGATTGACTCAAGTGCATCCTTTCACTTCACTCCCCATAGAGAGTGGTTCTGTGAGTATGAGAAATACGATGGTGGTGATGACTTCTTGGGAGGATGACAGGAAGGCTAGAATCATTGGTTGTGGAAAATTAAAGTTGAAGTTACAAGGTGGAAGGGTTA